>PVJC01050762.1:0-11701 GCA_004026665.1 Murina feae | reverse complement strand
GCTAGCCAACCTCTTTTCAAAGACTTTTCCTTGCCCTCTGAACGTGGGGTTGTTTTTAAACATTGTTCTAAAGCATCGGGGTATGCTTTTCTTCATACCGTGTTGCAAATGGTAAAAATTTATTCACAGTCAAATTATAATCAGAAGCAACCAGTAGAAATTCAAGGATGTGCTCACAGCCAGACTGCTTCATTTTCACTTCTTATTTTTTGATGTAAAATTGCCAGCGCTCTTGGGATTTATGGAAGCAGTCAGCAAAATGTGTTATAAACACCCACTTCAAAGAGGCCCCCAGAAAGCCAGACTGTAAAATCTCTCGCTCTGATAATCCTCCTCATGCCAGTTCTGAATCATCGTGGAGCCACTCTAACACAGAAATTATTTTCCATCCTCCCAGCAGCTCAGATGGTGGACAAGCATGGAAGTGTGCCTAGAATGCTTCACATGGAATCTGTGTCAATTATTTTGAGGCTCCCAATAAATCCAGCCACTATTTGATAAGTTTACATGAAGCACTGAGGTGGTGGGAGGACACGAAATAACTAAAATAGGATGCTGTCTTCAAGAAGCTTACATTCCACTGTGAAAGAAACCTTCCATCATCCCTCTCTATACAACCATTACAGCAAATCGCCAAACATGCAAGGTTTGCTTCACTCTTGTTCTCAGACAAGCATGTCTGAATCTTGTTCGTTTATCTGCTTATGAACTCTTCTTTCTTTGACTGCCTTATGGGCCTTTGGTCTCTGTACTCTATCTGGTATCAAAGGCACTGCTTTTTACTCCTCGATTGTTTAGGCTTTACCTAGGTTGCAGAAGTGTCTGGAACCATGGAAAACAAAACTGTGGGTAAGAGGGGACTACTATATATAAGACAAGCTAATGAGGATATTCCCAATTCTCTCAATTTGGTTAGGAGCTCTTCTTGAGACTAGGGGTCCTGGTCTTGTCTACTGTATGCCTTGGGAAAGAGGCAAGTGGGCCGAGCTAAGTTCAGAGAATGAGGGAAAGGCAGTAGGAAGCTTTCTGCTGTCACCATCAGGGTCTCCAAGGAGACTCCAGCCAAGGGGAGATGCAAAGAAATGGTGGGAAAGAGAGAGAAACAGCACTCATGGCCATCCTAGGGCTTGGGTGCTGAGCTGTGATCTCCAAACAGAGGGATGCTCTGATCTCCAAGTCTTCCTACCTACATTGACCAATATGCTCAAATGAACCAACCCAACCACCGGTGCTATGTGCCTCCCTAACTGGTCATGCTTTCCTGACATGCTGTACCATTTTCCTCTCATAGGAATTCCTGAGCCAGTGAGAATCTACAAGGATCCAGAAACCATAGTGAAATCCAGGGATCCTCCAGGTATGGAAGCTACTGCTTCCTGAACTAGGTGCCCTGGACAAGGATGGTGGTTGGAGATATAAACAGTGTACAGATACGCCTTGAAGGTATAACCAGTTGGACTTGCGATTAGATTGGCTGTGAGGAATAACATCCTGAAGGCACTGAGAATATCTCAGGTTCCTGCAGTTCAGCAGGTGGGTAGGTGGCATGCCATTGATAAGGGTAGAGAAGAATGAGGAGGGACCAACTTAAGACATTAAATTTGGGAAATCTATTAGCTATGCAAGTGGTCATGTCAAGTTGGCAAATACATGGTTTAGGGTCTCAGGAGAAAAATCCTTCCCCAACTCTGCCTTCCAAATTACTGTTCAAACAACATGGTAGTGGGGCCTGTCGGGGCCTAAGGAACATTTGTTCTCTGAGAATAGGAATCATAAAAAAATATCAGCACATCTCAAGACTGCAACTGTGCTTCACTTCACTTTTTATTCATTATTTCAGTAAATATTTATCACCTTCTGGGACCATGCTTGGTCTGGGACCAAGAGTGGTGAATAAAACAGACACAGTCCCTGCTCTCATGGAACAAAGATCTAGTGAAATAATTTTTTAAAAAAAGATTAAATGTGTGTGTGTGTTTTTAAATAAAAAGCAAATGACAAAATAAAACAGAGTTCAGCTTCTGAAGTCAAACAGATCTAGAATCAAATTCTGATTCTGTTGCTCATTAGCTCTGAAACCTTGACAGGTCTCCTAGCCTCCCTGAGAATTTGTTTCTGCATCTGCAAATGAGATCATAGCTATGAGAATTAAATGAAATAATCATGTACAGTATTTAGCATAGTGTCTGATGCAAACTCAGCACTTGATAGATATTAGCCAATATGTCAGGTGCTGTGGAAATCATGGGAAGGTTCTATTTTTGGAAAAAGCATTGGGTGGGGGTGTGAGCAGGATGGAGCTGGACAGGTCTGGGAATGAGCTGGGGCAGAAAGGCCAGATTGCACACTAAGCACAAGGGAAAGCCAGCGAACAGATCTGTGCGGGCACTGGGACTCTCCCGCGTGCGCCCCTCTAGGCCTCACCTCTACCTGTACTTTGTGTCCAACACACATGGGGATAGGCTTTTCTTCTGGACAATTCTTTTCCGATCTGTGAAAACCCTGCACATTAAAGAGTGATGACAGGATGTGAAGAAGGTTAAAACAGGTGCTGAAAGGATCTGCTTTGTTAAATAGACTATTGTCTTTTCAGCATTCCCCCTCAACATCGGCTGTTCTGGAGGCAGATTGTCATGAATAATGCCAGTGTGAGTGTGACTGGAAGAACTCAAGAGCATCCTTTGCTGTGGAGAAGCCTTTCTCTGGCCTCCACAGACCTTGTTTTCCTAGCTGTACAGCCTGAGTGAGAGCAGAGAACCCTGATCCCCACCTCCTCTTCTCCATTGCCTCTCCCTTCCATTGCCCCCCACCCAAACACACACACACATACACATACACACACATAACAGCAAAGGGGCTCAGGCCCCAGCCACTAATGGCAACACTTCTGGGAGCCCCCTTTCATCACTGCCGCCAGGACTCAGTGCTGCCAGGTCATCCATTCCTTCCTCTTCCCTTCCCCTTTGCTTTTCTGACTTCTCCAGTGGTGGCTAGACAGGCCCCTCTATCTCGAGTCCTCAACAAAATGAAGTCACAGAAATCGCAGTCATGCCAGCGTGAACGAGCTGTAGAGGATTCGCTGTAGGAGACTGAAGGGCCAGGTCTGGCTTAAGTGAGTCCAGCTGCAGTGACTGTTGAGCAGGGCTCCTCTCTGCTCTGCAGCAGCTCAGGCCTGTTTCTTTTTCTTTCTCCTCCCAACTTTACTGAGGCATAATTGACAAATAAAACTGTAAGACGTTTAAAGCATACAACCTAATGATTTGATATACATTGTGAAAGGATTCCCATCTCTGAGTTAATTAACACATCCGCCAACTCACATATTTACTTACGTTTTGTATGTGAGTGTGAGAACATTTCAGTTCTACTCTCTTAGTAAATTTCAATTACACAATACAGTGTTATCAACAACAGTCACCATATTATACATAAGCTCCTCAGACTTTATTCATCTTATACCAATTTCTCCTTATCTCCCCCATCCCCATCAACCCTAGCCACTACTTTCTTTGAGTTTGAGTCTGTTTTGTTCCTAGATTCCACATGTTACCATCCAGTATTTGTCTTTCTCTGATGTCTTATTTTACTTAGCATAATGACCTCCACATTCATTCACACTGTCACAAGTGACAGGGTTTCCTTCTTTTTTAATGCTGAATAATATTCCATTATATATGCAATTGTCTCTATCCATTCATTCACGAATGACACTTAAATTGTTTCCATATCTTGGCAATTGTGAATAATGCTATGAACATGGGAATGCAGATATTTCTTTGAGATAAAGATTTCATTTCCTTTAGATATATACTCAGAAGTGGAACTGCTTGCTAGATCATGTGGTAGTTCTGTATTTAATTGCTTGAGAAACTACCGTACTGCTTTTCAAAGTGGCTGTACCTCAATCCTAATCCTAACACTTGGAAAATGTGCAATTTAGAAGAGGGCTAGGTTTGGGGGACAAAAGCTTGAATAGTGCAAACATAAGAAACATCTAATATGGTAAGAAATGTGTAATTCCAAGCCATATAAGAAAAACATGCACCCAAAAGTTTAGCTGCAATGGGCACAAAGTAAGAACAAAATTTAAGGACAATGGAAAAATTAGATTTACACTTTTATGATTTTGGATTTTTAACCCCAGGACAATAACAGAAGGCTGTTTCCATGAATCCAAGTTTGCATTACTTCTTACTGCACACTGTGTCGAGACACTGTAAGTGAGAAAGAAAAAAGTTTTTGCACAATCACATTGTGTAATGGAAAGTTCCAGCTAATTTGGGAGAAAAATATGTGGTAAGCCCCAGAATAACAGAAGGATTATTTTCAAGTGGTGTACCCCTGACTTTCCATTCACAGAACAGGGATATCATTCTGTTTTAAACACAAAATCTTATTTGGGACAAACATTTTCAAAAGGCTTTCCAAAGAAAGGAAGACTTTTTGTCTACCCCTAAGTAAATGCAAGTGGATCTCTACCACAACAATATAAATAAATACCTACTTTATTTATTCTTCAAATTTCCTGGGAACTATAGGATACACACACTAGGAAAACAAACCAATGGGGCCATTTGATGACAGAAGTCCCAGCATTCAGATTCCTTCTGTGTACATGGAGCTGAGGAATGCTCCAGGCACAACTGAAGGGCTCCTGCTACTTGAAGAACCAAAGTGTTGGCTGAGCTGGATAGAGAAAATAAGTGGGGGTCAGACAGGGAGGGTGATAAGACAGTCTCTGAAATATGCTCCTCCAGTTACTAGGCAATAAGGATGAGTCTATAATCAATATAGTCTGGACTCCTGGATCATCCCACTGTCACATGTGTATTGGATGGGAGAGAAGCTTGGGGCATGTGACCGTGGCAGAAGTAGTGTGACCCTTGGTGTCAAAGTGGAAGACCTTTGGATGAAATGACACTCATCGTTTCTGTCCCATGACTATAGACAAATTTCAGAGACTTCAAGGGGGTGTGCTCTGTGGCTCAATGTGGACAAATAGCTAGTCGTGAGACATGTCTTTTCATTGTTTTTTCCATTTAGTATCCAAAGGTATCAGTCTCTGTCTCCGTCTGCCATCATCTGACAAAACTCCCAAGGTTCCACCTCCTCCACATGTCTACATAGGTGACTGAACATGACTGGCAAAAGTACACAACCCACTGACAGGTCTTTCTTCAAATTCTCCAGTGAGACCTTGGCTGTGCAACAAATTTGTTATGTTTTCTTTGTCAATTTATTCTGCCACACTTCTAGACACCTATTTCATTCCTCCTCACCTCTGTTCAAATATCAGGTACTCCTCATCCTCATGCTTAGCCCTCCCTGATCTTGCTTTTTTTTTTTTTTTTTGCCAAAAAAATAAATAACTAGAAGCAATCAAAAGAGGATTTTCATACATTCCCACCATGTAGCCAACCATCTTACCTGCCTCTGAGCCCATATACTACCTTCCCTCTTGTAATGAGTAGGTCACCCATGTTCTAGTAATGGTCAAAGCTTCCACTTATGCACAGAGTTCCATTCCTCTCCTCTGCTGTTCCTTAAATGTCAAGCCTACTTGTACCCTTTTGAATGTGTTGTCTCTTTGCCTGGAAGGTGCTTTCTTCACATACCCACACAGCTCATGCCCCCATTTCCTCCAAATCTCTACTCAAATGTCACCTTATCTATATTAAATAGCCCTCACCCCACCATTGTTCTGTAGCTCCTTTTTGTGCTTTACTCTCCTTTGTAGCACATATTACCCCCTGACTTATGCTTATTTGTTCACAGAGCATCTATTTCCCCTCACTGGCCCATTTATAATCACCATGAGAACAAGGACTTCATCTATTTTGTTTAGAGGTATACTCTACTATCTAAAGCAAGCATCCACAAGTTTGACATGCTTGCTCTAGAGTAATGCTTAGCACATAACAGACATTCAATTTAAGTATTTGGTGAATGAATGAATGAATGAATGAATGAATGAATGAAGCCATTGGTATGAAATACCGAGAACCTCCCTCCATCAAGATGAAAATGATAAACAAGAGCATTATGCTGTCATGGGTGGCATTTTCCATGAAAAGTTAGGTGACTATGTAGAATGTGGAGAAAGAGCATTTTCAAGATACCATAGTCTCTCTCCTCAACCTCCACTGCCTTGAATCCAAGGAAGGAATTAAAGGGGGCTGAGGTTCCTACAGTTCTTTGCAAAAACCTAGCCTGAAAAATGTTGCTCTGTTGCTATTTTGGAGATGCTGAAGTACCTCCAGCTGGCAGCCTGGGAAGCACCTGTTACATTTATAGGGATAAATGGTGTATGTGTTTGTACAGGTCAATAAACAATTCCATAATCATGATCTAAATGGCCACAGTTGAAACACTCCACAAAGGGATGGAGTCCATTAACACAATCGGTTACTCTGAGAATCTCCAGAGGTGGCTGGGATTCCATGAGGTGACTCGAGGTCAAAGGTCCTATGGCTTCTGGGCCCAGAGTCTTAACCCAGAGTCTACTACCTCTGCCTCCTTCTGTGAGAGAGGAATCAGGATGACAATTCTGGTGAGTGATGATATCTTAAAGGGGCTGTAAACCAATCAAACCACATCCAGGATTAAATCAACAAAACTATAGAGAGGGGAGAATTGCTGATTATAAACTCCATGGACTAAAGCTACACGTAACACTGAAAGCACACGGGCACCTCAAAGCACTGGTTCTATTTGAGAAGGGAAGTCGCCAGAAAAACTCAGAACAGGCCAATTTGTCACATTAGTACGTAAAGATAAAGGATGCACTTAAGTCACAATCATGGTCTCAGAATCCAGAATGACTAGTAAACACTTCTTATCACTTTGCACATTTAGCAGACTACAAAGCAAAATAAAAGCCTTTTCTGTCTTAGAGACATACACCCATCCTCTTCTAGAAATATCAAATGCATTGCTAAGCAATGTTCATCATACAAGGAACTTTTCTATTCTGTTAAAATCAAAGAAATATCTATTTTCTTAATACACATTTAATCCATGAATGATCTACTAACCTCTTTCCAAATTCTCTAAAAAATGTTCCTCTATTTTTTTAAAGACTGCCATAGGCAGGAGAGGCCACACAGGATATTGAATCTACTGCTTAAGACAGACTCCCTCCACATCTTCTTTCTTTCCATATGTGTTTGCTGAGTGGAGTGCATGAAGTGGTGTGCTATCTCTTTCAGAACCAACACATTCTTCTGAGCTGCCCAAAGTATTTTGGATGCTGCAGACTCATAGCTAAATTCTACTCCTAGAATTGCTCTAGGCGCCACCTAAGGATATACCCCTTCCTGGAGCAGCCCACATTCAGCTGCTTGGTAGATACTGGTGGACAAAAGCCTGATCCCAGGACTCAATGAGAACGAGTGCAAAAGACAGTCACATCTTCAGAGCTCCTCGTGGACTAGCTGAGCCTTCTGAAGTAACTGTACTTAACTCAGTCCTTCCTCCCTCCCAGATGTGGTTCTCAGTGTCCTTTTCCCAGGGAACCCCACCTAAGAAATCGAGTAACCGTGATTTTTCAGCTTATAAGCTAATTTTTTAGGACAAGATGAGTAAAATGAGGGCCTGTCTCTGTCTCAAGTAACTCACATGCTGAAGCACCGAAACAACACAAAAACACACAGGCTATAGGAAACCGGGAGTAGCGACAACACTTGTTCCAAAAGGGTCCACAGGGGCAGTGACACTTGGACTCATTCCTAACAGATGAGTCCAACTCTGGAAAAGGCAGCAAGTGGGGCAACTCTCCTAGGCAGACACAATAGCATTTGCCAAATCAAAAAGGTATGAGAGAGCCTGGCTTGCTTCAGGTTACAGAGCGTTTGTCAGTGTGGCTGAAGCCCAGAGTGAGGCAGGAGGAGAGATAGGAAGTGTCAGAACTGGAGCCCAGAAAACAGGATGAGGTCACATTAAGAGGGACAATGAAGAGCCTCAAAGTTTGAATTCTGGGGTCAGGTTCCCTGCTTTGACTATCGTCTCCACAACTTACCAACCGTGTGACTATATCTGAATTGCTTCACCTAAGCCTCAGTTTCTTCATCTAAAAATGAATATAAAACTACGACTTACCCCATAGACATTGCTGTGGAGATTAAATGCAATAACACACATATAGAGCGGGGCTCAGCCCGGGCATTCAGAAAACTGTTAGCTCTTATGGGCTCTCTCTCAGGGTGATGGGGAACTATTAAATTATCGTAAATGGAGTTGTGCATCTAGAAAATGACTCTGAGGAGAGGTCTTTTTGCAGGAGAAAGGTTAAAGTGGAGATAAATTTACATTTACATGAGGCTTGAAACCAAGAGTCTAGGGCTTGAAGCCCAGGTAGAGCATACAGAGAAACAAAGAAGAGGCAGTCTGAGTAGGAAAGACAGGACACACTCAGACGGCCACGAGGAAAGCCTCCAAAGAGGCCTGCAAGGAGGATGAGAGTCCCATCCGGCACTCAGACCAGGACACAAGAAAAAGCTCCAAGGACTAAGCACATGACATTCAAGGTGCTGCCACCACACATGCGATGTCAGCATTCCTAGCAATTGATACGCTTGCTGACTTCATTCATTCAAAGACTACATCCCTAAGTGTCTATATTTAGCAAACGCTGTTCCTAAAAATACACCCCTTACTCACTTCCTAAGATGTACCTCCCTCCCTAAGAAAAGTTTATAATGGAAATTCTCATACCAGATGAGTATTAATGGGCAGTGATCATAATAATTTGAAAAGAATATATTTAATTAAGCCCAGGATCATTTAAGGCAGCAGTTCTCAACCTGTGGGTCACGACCCTTTTGGTGGTCAAAGGACTCTTTTACAGGGATCACCTAAGACCATCCTGCATAGATCTTTACATTACGATTCATAACGATATTACAGTTATGAAGTAGCAATGAAAATAATTTTATGGTTGGGTCACAACCATATGAGGAACTGTATTTAAAGGGCCAGAAGGTTGAGAACTACTGATTTAAGGCATGTACCTATTTCCAGAAAATGAAAGCCAGACCAGGATATTGATCAATCAAGTCTCAGAATTTAGAATACACACACACACACACACACACACACACACACACGGAGTGGCCAGATTATTATGACCACCCCATCAGTACTTAGTTGGGCCACCTTTTGCCTTCAATACTGCGGTGATTCTTCTTGGCATTGACTCCACAAGACGCTGAAAGGTGATGTGAGGAATCTGACACCATGCCTGATGAATAGCACTGTCCAGTTCTGTGAGATTTGATGGCTGTGGAACCAGCTGCCTGATGGTTCTTTTAACTTCGTCCCACAAATGCTCAATTGGATTGAGATCTGGTGATTGTGGGGGCCACCTAAGCAAGGTAAAGTCTCCCTCATGTTCTTGAAACCACTCCTGCACAATACAAGCACTGTGGCATGGCGCATTGTCTTGTTGGAAGAAGCCATCTCCATTGGGATACGCCATCAACATGATAGGATGAACCTGGTCAGCAATGATGCTTAGGTATGTTGTGCTATTCAGACATTGTTCCACATGAATTAAAGGGCCCAAATCATGCCAGGAAAACATGCCCCAAACCATAACACTGCCCCCACCAGCTTGAAGGATTGTACTCATGCATGTGGGGTGCATGCTTTCATGCTGTTTCTGCCAAATTCTCACTCTGCCATCTGCATGATGCAACTGGAAACATGATTCATAGGACCACATGACTTTTTTCCAATGCTCGACTATCCAATCCTTGTGTTCCCGTGTGAATTGAAGACGTTTTATCTTGGTAACTGTAGACAGCAAAGGTGTTCAAACAGGCCTTCAGCTTCCATGTCCCATACGATGCAGTGTACAGCTAATTTGCCTACAAACATCAGGTGGTCATAATAATCTGGCCACTAACATTCAAATACATCCCACGTTCAACGGCTGTTAAATCACACTGTTTACCCATATCTTCAGAAAAAAATCACTTGTACTGTCGTGGTAAACAACCTGCTTTCCTATTTATAATGGTCTGGCCCTCTAGCCACTTTAGCGTGAAATTATAGCTAATTTGCCTACAAACGTCAGGTGGTCATAATAATCTGGCCACTCAGTGTGTATAGGTATACTAAAATTATTAAAGCTGTAATGAGATACTTTAGAATGGCCAAAATTTAAAAGATTGACATCATCAAATGTTGGCAAGGATGTGGAGCAACTAGAACTCTCATATGATGTTGGTAGGGTATAAATGTTAAAATCATTTTGGAAAAAGTGCTTGGCAGTTTTTTTTTAATAAAATCAAGTCTATTCATATTCTTTATGAACTAGTAACTTCAATTTTAGATATTTATAACAGGAGAAATGAAACAATATCTACAACATGATTTGAATAAGAACATTCATAGTAACGTTTTTAATCCAGCCCATCAACTGAAAACAGCACAGGCCCAATAAATGAGATAAGAGGTGAACTCATTGTGGAATATCCATATAGTAAAATCCTACTTAGATATAATAAGGAATAAACTATTGATACAGACAACAACACGAAAAAAAACTCAAAAGCATTACACAAGGAGCACAATGTATGAGATTATTCATATTAGGTTCTAAATCAGGCAACCCTAACCTATGGGGGAAATAATCAGAACAGAATTCCCTGCCTCTGAGGGAGTAGAGGCAGGTACTGAATAGGCAGGGACATGAGGAAACTTTATGGGTGATGCCAATGTTTCATATCTTACCCTAGCCAGTTTGACCCAGTGGATAGAGGATCAGCCTACAGAGTAAAGGGTCCCGGGTTTGATTGCTGTCAAGGGCACGTGCCCGGGCTGAAGGCTCGATCCCCAGTAGAGGGTGTGCAGGAGGCAGCCCATCAATGATTCTCTCTCAACATTGATGTTTCCATCTCTCCCTCTCCCTTCTTCTCTGAAATCAATAATACACACACACATCTACTCTAATAAAAGAATAATATGGAAATTAACCATCACTCAGAGACACCTAAGCCATGCCCACCAGCCAAACCATGCCCCCATCCAATCAGAGTGGCTGTATGCAAATTAACCCAGACAAAATTGAGGCCGGCAGCCACAGAGCTAGAGTAAACAGGAGGCTTCCGTTGCAACTGTTGCAACTGCCTGCCTAGGCCAACTGGGCCGCTGCTTAAGGAAATAGTGTTTCAATTATAGAAGCCACGGAGCTGAAGCAAACAGGAGGCTTCATGCCTGCCTAGGCTAAGGTGACCAGACGTCCCACCTTTGGCGGGACATTCCCGATTTTTAACAGTTTGTCCCACATCCCGTGGCATTTTTAAAAAGTCCCGATTACTCTTTGTAATATCTAAACTAATAAAAGCGAAATATTAAAATTAACCGTTTCTCCGAGACAGGGTAAGCCACGCCCACCAGCCAATCAGAGTGGCTGTATGCAAATTAGCCCAGGCAACATGGCGGCCGCCACTCACGGACCTGAGTAAACGTTTAGGCAGCGTCCGTTGCAGCAGGAGCGAAAGGGAAACTGTTTTCGGCCCTTGGCGGGCAGGCTCCGAAACATGTTTCAATAATGTATCAATCATAGAATCCTCGGGAGCTGAAGGGAACAGCAGACCTAGCCTGAGTCTAAAACTATAACATTGTTGCAGTATAGACTCTGCGAGGTGAGGCAGAGAGAGGCTTTGTTACATGTGTAGGCCGGCTTAAAGGAACAGTG
>PVJC01050761.1:0-11697 GCA_004026665.1 Murina feae | reverse complement strand
GGCTTCTGAGGGAAGCTGCTCACACAGCTGGTATTCCTTGGACAGAGGTAGGATGTTCACGTGGTTGCTGTTCTTTGGATCTAGGCTGGCTGCACGCTGCTACTTTTCTTAGATGGAGCCGGTTGCTTGTGGTGCTGTAGCTGTTTGGACAGGGGCAAGTTGCTTACAGGGTGACTGTTCCTCACGCAAGTGCAGGTTGTTCACTCAGTTGTTGGTTCTCAAATGGGGGATGGGCTGCTTGCGTGGTTACTGTGCCTTAGGTGGGAGTGAGCTGTATGTGTGACTGCTGCTCCTTGGATAGCGGCAGGATGCTTTCCCCGCTGTTGCTCGTCCGACAGGTGCAGACTGCTTTTAGCTGATGCTCCTTGGATTAGTCTGGGCTGCTCCTCAGATAGGGGTGAGGCTGCTCACGTGGATGCTGCCCCTTGAACTGGGAAACAGGTTTCTCACACGGCCGCTGATCCTTGGACAGGGAGTTGCCACGTGAGGCTTCTGTTCTTAGATCTGGAGCCGGCTGGTCTCAGAGCTGCTGCTCCTTGGACACGGGTGGGCTGCTTGTGTGTCTGCTGTTTATGTGGTTGCAGTGCCTTGGGCTAAGGCGTTGGGCCGGTCAGAGGAGAGCACACTTCATAAGTCACAGGAGCCTGCACCCTGGGTGGCTGGAGACTTGTGGACTGTGGCCCCACAGCTGAAGTACCAGGTCCCTGGCAGAGGGTGACTGAAGAGTCTCAGATGTTGTCTGAAGGCGCCCTGTATGGGGGTGAAGTCTGGCTCCCAGTTACAACAGCTCTCCCCTTAAAGATGCTAGGACGGTTAGGACGGGCTGGCCTCCTGGAACTGTCTACAATGGTAGCAGTGGTTGTCTAGTTAAGAAAGCCCATTTAGCTCAACCACTGCAGGTTCTATCTGTGCCTCACTAACATACTCACACGCACATTCCACATGACTACACTGTCCCCTTTTGGTCCTTCACTGACTTATGCTCTCCCCTTCACTGCCCCCTTCTTTCTGCCTCTGTAGTTGGGTCTGGGGTATTATTGACCCTTTCTTGGATGGGGTTTCCTGTACCGATGTCTGCTTGTGGGGTTCACTCTCTAGCACCTGGCTAGACAGGATAAAGTTCACCTCGATAGGACACCCCACAAAGGGACCCAAGCACGAATGTACTAACGACAATAGTAACCCCACAATAAGTGACCACCCCCAGCAGAGAGGATGGGAGCAGAATCTCTAGATGCTGAGCTTGTATACAGAAGATACGGTTAAGAATTGGGGGTACACAGGGAGGATCTCAGTTCAGTATAGAGGAAGTTGAATAAGGATGGGTGATAAGAGGAAAGAGAATGAAAGAGGATAAAAAAATATATATAAAAAAATAAGATACAATGACTGTACAAAAAAAATTGGATTTCAAAAATGGTATAAAGATAGCCAAAAGCAATATAATAACAGAATAAAATAAAGTGATTGAAAAGTAAAGTGAAGAGAGCTAGAGAATAAAGCAACAGACACCAACAGGGGAAACAAAGAGAAAAAAAGGAAAAGAAAAGGAGAGGTAATACAGTAATAAGAAGACACCAATTAAAAAATAATAAAAAATAAGAAATTAAAAAAAGTGTAAAATACAAAATATAAAATATGTATATGAAGAAGTAAAATATATATATGAAGAAGTAAAAAGCGTAAAATACAAAATATAAAATATATATATGAAGGTGGCTTAAGATCCCAGTCTTCTGTATTGTTGTGATTCTCAGGATTCAACTGCTGGGTCCAAGAGTCTCTCTTTAGGTCTATCTCTTAGTAATCTCCGGGACTGTTTTTTTTTACAGTTCAGGGTGGAGCTTGGTGTGGCTGTGTTGGTTGCCTGGATACTGGAGGGAGGGGTTATCTCTCCAGGGGACAATGGCTACTCAGGTCCCAGGCTCCAGCGCGATCCGGCCTCCAACTCGCTGCCACTTCCCTGGGTTCTCCCTCTTTCTCCAGATTCCGCGGCTTGGCGCTTCTCCCTCCACTTCTGCCACTAGCCAAAGTCTTTCTTCAGTGAGCCCCGGGTGGGAGGGGCTCTGGCGCGTGCCCGGTCCCTTCTCGGGGGCTTAGGGCCGAGAGGCGCCAGTCATGCACGGCACCGATGGGAGTGCTGTGCCACACGCGCGCGCCCTGTCCCCTCTCCGGGGCCCGGGACCGTGAGGCGCCACTCGTGTGTGCACCCTGTCTCCTCTCCGAGGCTCAGGTCCGTGAGGCGCCAGCCGCGGCGGGGGCGCCCTCGCGTGAGTGCTGAGCTGCCGGCTATGGAGGGAGGCGGGATGGCGCGGGTACACGTCTCTCCGTTGGAACACCCAATTCCTCTCTGACTGCTAGCCCCGCCGTGGAATCCAGTCCGAGGGGGGCAGCCTCTCCTCTGCCCACACTCTCCCACCCTATCCTGGTTGTGAACCCGTATCCAGAGTCCCCCAGCGACGCAGTTCCCCGGACGCCTCCTCCACTGCGCCCGCCCCCAGGGACGCAGCCGAGCACCCACGCCTGGGCTTTCTGGGGCCTCAGGGGCTGGGGTCTCGTTCACTGACCCTCCCCAAGTCCCGAGTTCACCTTCTCCCAGCCGGATTCTGGCTCACCCGGTCGCAGGTGTTTCCCAGGTCCACCTCCTCTGCAGCTTGGGCTGGGAAGCACTCGCCCCAGCTGCTCACTCCCTCCGCTCCCGGGCAGGCACCGGACCCTTCTCCCTATACCGCCGCCATTTCTCCCCCATTTTTAATGTTTCTTGAGGAAACGCCACACTGTTCTCCACCGTGGCTGCAGCAGTCTACATAACCACCTGCAGTGCACGAGGGTTCCCTTTTCTTCGCATCCTCACAAGCACTTGTTGTTAGTTGATTTATTGATAGCAGCCTTTATGGCAGGTGTGAGGAGGCACCTCATTGTGGCTTAATTTGCATCCCTCTGATGATTAGTGACGCTGAGGAATTATTCATAAGACTGTTGGCCATTTGTGCGTCCTTGGAGAAATGTCTGTTTTAGGTCTTCTGCCCATTTTCTGATTGGGTTCTGATTGGGCTGCTTGTCTTCCTTTTGTTGAGCTGTATGAGTACTTTATATATTTCAGGTTTGCTTTTAATTTAAAACCTAAGAGCTGGAATGAAGGTGGGGGAAGGAAAAGCAGAGTCATTTATGTGGTCAGTTATCTAGGTTACACAGGGTTTTCAAAAGGGGAACTTTATAACATGTTAATTCCTGTGTAAATATCACAAAAATTCTGTGTCTGTTCCTGTGTGTAATTCCAAATGAATTTTGCTCCCTAGATATATCCATTATCTAATGTGAAGTTTCTCCCTTGCTTGTTTTGTAAATGCTTCCAATTAAAAATAAAATTTCATATATTAATTATTCTTACCATGTGCAGCAGCATGGATGGAACTGGTGCATTATGCTAAGTGAAATAAACCAGCCAGTGAAAAAAAAATACCACATGATCTCACTCATTTATGGATAGTAAAGAACATTATAACCCGATGAACAAAAAGGTAGATACAGAGGCAGAAAAGCATTAAACAGACTGTCAAATTACAGAGGGAAGGCTGGGGAGGGTTGTGGAGGGGGGCAGTAAGAGAGCAACCAAAGGACTTTTATGCATGCATTTAAGCATAACCAATGGACATAAAACATTGGGGGGTGGGGGAAGCTGGGGAAGGGCAGGGGGAAAAGAGATGTATGTACTAATCTTTGTAATACTCTATGCAATAAAAAAGAAAAAAAAGAATAATATGCAAATTGACCCTCACTCTGTTACAGCTAAGTCAAGCTCACCAGCCAAGCCACACCCACCAGCCAATCAGAGTGGCTGTATGCAAATTAACCCAGCCAAGATGGTGGTCAGTAGCCACAGAGCTAGTGCAAACAGGAGGCTTCCATTGCACCAGCGATGGAGCAAACTGCCTGCCTAGGCCGGCAGGGCCTCTGCTCAAGGCAATAAAGTTCGAATTATAGAAGCCATAGAGCTGAAGCAAACAGGAGGCTTCTTTTCACCAGCGATTGAGGAAACTGCCTGCCTATGCAGGCTGTGACCTTCTGCTCAAGGCAACAAAGTTTCAATTTTAGAAGATGAATAAACCCCAGAAACCTGATTCCAGGCAGCCTTGCTGGACATTGGGTCAATGGGAGCTGTGGCCAGCCTGCAGCCATCAGCCCCTCACTCAGACTGCCCAGGCACCCCAGGGTGGGAGAGTACACCCACCATGAAGAGGCTGTGGCCAAACTGCAAACAGCCATCAGCCCCTCACCCATGCTGGCCAGGCACCCTAGCAGGAACCCTACCCTCATCTGGGACACCCTTCAGGGCAAACCAGCCAGTCCCCACCCATGCACCAGGCCTCTATCCTATATAATCCTATATAATAAAATGGTAATATTCAAATTGACCCTAACAGCAGAACGACTGGGAATGACTGGTCACTATGACACACACTGACCACCAGGGGAGCCTCAATGCAGGGGGAGCTTTGCTGAGCCACAAGCCAGAAAGCTGCCAGTACAGTGGTTGTTGTGGGAGCCTCTCCTGCCTCCTCAGCAGGGCTAAGGATGTCCGACTGCAGCTTAGGCCTGCTCCCTGCTGGCAAGTGGATATCACCCAAAGGCTCCCGGGCTGCCAGAGGCATGTCTGACTGCCATCTTAGGCCTGATCACCCGGGGAGCCTTGAAGGGTTCCAGACTGTGAGAGGGCACAGGCCGGGCAGAGGGAACCCCCAGCCCCCCGAGTGCACAAATTTTTGTGCACCAGACCTCTAGTATTTGATAAAGGAAGAAAAACCATACAATGGAGCCAAGACAGTCTCTTCAATAAATGGTGCTGGGAAATTTGGTTAGACACATGCAAAAAAATGAAACTAGACCACCGACTTACACCATACACAAAAATAAACTCAAAATGGATAAAGGACTTAAACATAAGATGGGAAAGCATAAAAATACTAGAGGAATCCACAGGTAGCAAAATCTCAGACATATGCCAAAAGAATTTCTTCACTGACACAGCTCCTAACGCAATGGAAACTAAAGGGAAAATAAACAAATGGAACTATATCAAAATAAAAAGCTTCTGCACAGCAAAAGAAACCATCAACAAAACAACAAGAAAGCCCACTGCATGGGAGAACATATTTGCCAATGATATCTCTGATAAAGGTTTAATCTCCAACATTTACAGGGAACTCATACAACTTAACAAAAGGAAGATAAACAACCCAATAAAAAAATGGGCAAGAGACCTAAATAGACACTTTTCAAAAGATGACATAAATAAGGCTGAGAGACATATGAAAACATGCTCAAAGCCACTACTCATCCAAGAGATGCAAATCAAAACAACAATGAAGTACCATCTCACACCTGTCAGAATGTCTACCATCAACAAATCAACAAATGACAAATGATGGAGAGAAAAAGGAACCCTCGTTCTCTGCTGGTGGGAATGCATACTGGTGCAGCCACTGAGGAGAACAGTATGGAGCTTCCTCAAAAAACTAAAAATTTAAGCCAGTGGTCCCACTTCTAGGAATATATCCCAAAAAACTAGAAACACCAATCAGAAAGGATATATGCACCCGTAAGTTCATAGCAGCACAATTTGCCATAACTAAGATTTGGCATCAGCCTAAGTGCCCATAAGCAGATGAGTGGATTAAAAAACTGTGGTACATCTACACAATGGAATACTATGCTGCTGTAGAAAGGAAGGAACTTCTACCATTTGCAACAGTATGGATGGAGCTGGAGAGCATTATGCTAAGTGAAATAAGTCAATCAGAGAAAGATAAATATCACATGCTCTCACTCATTTGTGGATTATAATGAACAAGATAAACCTATGACCAAAAACTGATGTAGTGACAGAGAAGTATTGATCAGATGCTCAAAACTCAGAGGGAAGGTAGGGGAGGGTGGGGGTGAGAGGAAGAGATCAACCAAAGGACTTGTATGCATGCATATAAGCATAAGAGATGGACATGGACAACAACGGGTGAGGGTGAGGGCAGGAGTGGGGGGATGAGAGGACATTGAGGGGATAAGATCACATTTGTAATATCTTAATCAATAAAGGGAAAAAATTGAAAAAAACATCTTAATCACCCATTTTATTATTATGTAAGGTATTTCTTGTTCATGCTATGTATCTACCCAATTAGGTAAATATGCTGTATAACTATTCATTGAAATATCAAAGACTAGCTTTTATGCATTGGGGTATATTTTTTATACATTGTTTAGTGTATTTTATCTTTTAATGAATCATTTTCCATGAAAATTCCAGTGCTGTCTACAATTGTGAGTTCTCTGTAGCTCTAAACAAAATATTTCTGCTTTTCTAAATTTTGTGATAACTACATAGGGATGTAGAATGAACAATATTAAGATTATCTATGCCTTGCTGTCATGGCTCAGTGGTTAACTTATGAACGAGGAGATCCATGGTTCAATTCCCAGTCAGGGCACATGCCCAAGCATTGGGCTTGATCCCCAGTGTGGGGCATGCAGGAGGCAGCCAATCAGTGATCCTCTCTCATCATTGATGTTTCTATCTCTCTTATCTTTCCTCTCTGAAATCAATAAAAATATATTTTAAAAAAGAATGTGGCCATTTAAAAAAAGAAATATCTAAGTGTACATCGTAATTAACATATCCTATATAATATCCTATATGATAAAGAGCTAATATGCTAATTAGACCAAACAGCTAAACGACCTTCCAGATGACCTTCTTGGTGAAGCCAGGGCTGCAATGGCCAGCTGAGGCTGGTAGGCAGCCAGGGTTAGGAGGGCCAAACCTCTCTCAGGAATTTTATGAATCAGGCCTCTAGTATTTTATAATAAGGGACTTAATGACAGCTCTTACCTTGTGAAATAAGTAAAAATTTCCTAATCATTTTGACAGATGCGTTAGGAATCCAAAGGAACAGAACTCTGCCCCTGTTGGAGAGGAGAATAGCAACTTTTTGGAGCCATCAAGGCTCTGTCTCCACCCCTCCCCCCACAAGTTAGTGCTTGAGAATCAAAGGGACCTGCTAGTTATGGGTTTCGTGGCCTCAGACTTTGGGTAAAATGTTAACTCAGGGTTGTGATAAGGTGGTAGGAGGTCAGACCTCTGGAAAGCAGGAAGATTAGGCACAAGGAGAAATAAAAACTACATTTTCTTGACTTCTAACCTGGTCTTTTGGGATCAGAGAACCATTAGGAAAAGTTTCCTTTCTGTTTTTTCCAGAGGCCCACAGAGAAATCACATGCTTAGATGTTGGAATAACCCAAGAGAAGTGCCTGATGAGCAGGTAGAGAGAGAGCTGGAAATATTTCCCCTGTGGAGTCCTCGGCTTACGCAATGTTGATGGACAGGGCATGGTTATTGCTCTTGATTCTTAAGCTGGTTCAGGGACTGATGCTTCACTCCTCCCAGCTGTCTTGTATGGGGATGAGCCTCCGTCTCCATCAGCATCTATCCTGGGAGGAGTTTCACACGGAGACCTTCCTCTCAGAGACCCATCCAGGTGAGTCTGAGAGCCCAGCAGGTACAGCAGGAAAGGGTCAGAGAGGTTGGAGCCTGAGAACTTTTACCCGAGTCACTGGGAACTTAATCAGCTAGTCCAGAGACAAGCTCGTATTGTGTCTATATTCTTGGTTAAGTCACTAATGTGTAATGGATTTACTTAATACATTAAGAAAGGCGTGTTTGTTCAATCTACACTACAAAGACCATAGTTGACAATTAAGCAGTGGGTGTGGGTATACAGTTGGGTATACACTGTAAAAATGAATGAAATGCATAAAATGAAGATATATCTGGGAGTTTTGCTCTTTGGGGTGCGGGGAATAGAGAGTATTAGGTGTGGAGCACAGTGCAGTGAAGTGAGAGTGTTTGTATTAAATGTCTAAGACGGGGTGTGTTTGAGCATGTTTTATATTTATTGAAAAGAACCTGACCAGTGCAGGGAGATGGTACCTTGCAACAGCAGTTCTTGAGTCATACATTGCAGTGTCTTCTCTAATGCTGGGTATTCACATGAGAAAAGTTATTTGATAAGGCTCAGAGGTATACAAAATATTTATTAGAAAGACAAACTTGCTATATGGTAAATGTTCATATACATTGGAACCTGATTCCAGAATCATTGAATGAATAATAACTGAGCATGCCCCATGTGACAGAACAATCTAGGAACATTATATATTATATTCCTTTAGATATGTCTTTACAATTTAATTATTAACTGATGTTGATATCATTAAACTATTGCTACTTTATGGATTATTTCAATTAATACTTGATTCTTCATCAAACATGTTTATCTTGGTTGTTTTGAAACAGCTGTGTTTAACCTGGTTTATTATCCCTTCATTCTTTCCATGTTGTCACTGTTCACATTCTTAGTTTTGTTTCTATGTGAGTGTGTATCTATGCACATACCTCTGTGAAAATTCCAAATGTGAATTAAGCAGGTGCCATCTGCTCTTTTGAATCATGCAGCATAACAGTGAGGACAGAAAATAATGAAATAAATGTGAGCTCAAAATAATGTCCTCAGGAAGATTCATTTGAAGAAAGCTACTCAGTATAAATAGATAGAATTGTCACGGTGTGGGCAGGTATGTAAAGCATGGTCTGGGAGGTTTTGCATGTTGGACGAAGACCCGAACCAGGACCAGAGTATGCCCACTGGGTTGTCACAAAAGAGATCAAAACCCAAAGTCCAAGAAATAATAGAAAAGATGCCACATCAGAAAAAGAAGAAAGAGCCTAACCTCATCCTCTATCATAGTATATAAAAATTAGGTGGTTATATAATTGTGAATACGTAGGTACAGAAAATGCAAGTATTCTACTGCTTAAATATTTAAAATGTTCCACATTACATTTTCTCCTGTGAAGTATTGGTTTATCCCTTTGCTTTGGGTGTACAATGTGTAAAGTGACACCATAAAGATATCACCTCTTTTGTCTTTTAGACAAATTTCTTTTTATTCTCTTACTAGGGGCCTGGTGCACAAAAATTTGTGCACTCAGGAGGTCCCTCAGCCCAGCCTGTGCCCTCTCACAGTCTGGGATCCCTCAGGGATGTCCACCTGCTATTGTGCCTGGCCAGCTTGGGTGAGGGGCTGATGGCTATTTGCAGGCTGGACAAGCCCCCCAGTGGATTCCTTCACCCCATTGGGGTATGGCCAGCCTGGGTGCGGGCCTGAGGGCCATTTTCAGGCTTTCAGGCTGCCCACAGTCGCTTCAGGTTTTCCGTACCTACTGGGGTACCTGGCCAGCCTGGATGAGGAGCTTAGGGGCGTTTTCAGGCTGCCCACAGTCCCTTCAGAATTTGGGTCCCTACTTGGGTACCTGGCCAGCCTGAGTGAGGGGCTGTTGGCTGTTTGCAGGCTGGCCAACTCCCCCAGTGGAGTCCTTCACACCATTGGGGTGTGGCCAGCCTGGGTGACTGGCTGAGGGGCATTTTCAGACTTTCAGGCTCTCCACAGCTCCCATTGACCCAATGTCCCAGCAAGGCTGGCTGGAAGCAGGTTTCTGGGGTTTATTTATCTTCCATAAATGATACAGTGTTCCTTTAAACCGAGGCCTAGGCAGGTAAGGAAGTCCCGTGTCTGCTTCAGCTCTGTGGCTTCTATAATTGAGACAATGTTGTCCTAAGTAGTTGGGCGGCCTGCTGTTTGCTTCAGCTCCCAAGGCTTCTATAATTGAGACAATGTTGCAACTATGTTGTTGCTTGGAGCCAGGACACACCCAGCCGGTCGGCAAACACTTTTACTCCTGCTGCAACGGAAGCTGTCTGTTTACTCCAGCTCTGTGAGTGCCAGCCTCAATTTTGGCTGGGTTAATTTGCATACAGTCGCTCTGATTGGCTGGTGGGCATGGCTTATTCATTCTGAAGAGACAGTTAATTTCAATATTACACTTTTATTAGATTAGATTATTGACCATATTCCCCATTCTATACACTATGTATTCATGGCTTATTTATTTTACAACTGCAAGTTTGTACTTCTTATTCCTATTTACCTTTTCTACCCCTACACTTCTCCCCTCCATCTGACAACCACCTGTTTGTTCTGTGTATCTATGATTATGATTTCATTTGGTTTTGGCCATTCATATGTTTTTTCTGTGTTGTTTTTTTTCCTAGTCTACATGTAACTGAAATTCTATAGTATTTTTGTGACTCTCCCTGACTTATTTCACTTAGCATAATGCCCTCTAGGCCCATCCATGTTGTTGCAAATGGCAAGATGTCAATGTTTTTTATTGCTGAGTGTGTGTGTGTTTATGTGTGTATATCACATTCACTGTCCATTCATCTACTGATGGACACCCAGCAATTCCACTCTTGGTATTCATCTGAAGAAAATAAAAATGCTAATTTCAAAAGATATGTGCACGCCTATTACTATTATAGCATTATTTACAACTAGAGGCCTGATGCACGAAATTCACGCAAAAGTAGGCCTTCCTTCCCCCGGCTGCCAGCACCAGCTTCCCTCCAGCACCCAGGACCCAGGCTTCCTCTGGCTGTTGGGACCTGGAACCTGGGCTTCCCTCACAGAGGGAGGCTCCACCCACCCACCGCAGCCCACTGGTTGGTGGCCTGGACCTCCTATTTGGGGCAATCATGGAGCCCCCCTATTGGTTGCCCCACTGGCCGATGGCCTGGGCCTCCCTCTGAAAGGTGATCATGGAGAAATGGCAGAGTACCCAATGAATTGCGTCACACCCGCTTGGCTGGCCTAGCTCCAGGGGTGTCATAGCATGGTCCTGGACAGCCATCCAGGTGGTCATTCCGCTGTTCAGCCGTTCAGTCAATTTGCATATTACACTTTTATTATGCAGGATTATTATATAGCATAGTGAAGATACAAACAGATTTTTAATTGACTTTATTGGAGTACAGGTTTCAAGTATACAACTCAATAAGACATCATGTGTTCACTGCATCTGTGTACCCATCAGCCCAATAAGTCTCTTTCTGTCCCCATTTTCTTCCCTTTTACCCACCTCCACCCCATCCACCTTTCCCTCTGGCTGTCACCACACTGTTGTCTGTTTCTATGTATTTTGCTTAATCCCTTCACCCTCTTTCTTTTTTCATTCTTTAAAATTTTTTTCTTTATTGATTAAGGCATTACAAATGTGTCCTTATTGCCCCATTACACCCCCCAAAACATCCCCCCTTCACATGCCCTCACCCTCCTGGTGTCTGTGTCCATTGGTGAGGCTTATAAGTATGCATTCAAGACCTTTGGTTGATCTCTCCCCCTTACCCCCACCCTATCCTACCTTCCCTCTGAGATCTCAGTCATTTATGGAATATAATGAACCACATAAGCTGATGAACAAAAACAAATCCCTTCACTTTCTTTCATCTAGTACACCCTTCCCCACCCCCCACCCCCCAACAGCTGCCAGAGATTCCATGTATTCGTGCCTCTCTTTCTATTTTATCCTTCATTAGATTTTACATATAAATGAGAGCACATGGTAGTTGTCTTTCTTTGTTTTATTTCATTTACCATACAAATGTGCAGGTCCATCATGCTGTCACCAACAATAAGACTCTCCCACCCTACCCCCCCTTTTTTTTACAGCTAACTAGTGATCCAATGTATAACCATACCACAGCTCTTTTTTTCTTTATTTTTTTATTTTTCATACCACAGCTC
>PVJC01050760.1:0-11706 GCA_004026665.1 Murina feae | reverse complement strand
TTGAGGGTCGGATAAAGACCTTCACAGACAAGAAAAAGCTAAAAGAGTTCATCACCACCCAACCAGTATTATATGAAATGCTGAAAGGTATCCTTTGAGAATGAGGAAGAAGAAAAAGGAAAGTAAAAATTATGAACAACAAATATATATCAACGAGTGAATCTAAGAATCAAGTGAATAAAAAATTTGATGAACAGAAAAAACTGGTGAATAGAATAGAATCAGAGGCATAGAAAGGGAGTGTACTGACAATTTTCGGGGGTTAAGGGTGTTGGGGATGCGTGAAGAGACTGGACAATAATAGTACACCTATGGATGAGGACAACGGGGGGGCAAGGTCAGAGGTTGGGGTGGGAATTGGGAGGAGGGGAGCTATGGGGGAAAAAAGAGGAACAACTGTAATAATCTGAACAATAAAGATAAAAAAAAAACAAAACATAAATAACATAAAATTTACCATTTTCAAATGGGCAGTTCAGTGGCATAAAGTGCATTGATGTTACTGTGTGATCATCACCACCATCAATCTCCAGAAGTTTTCCAGCTTTCCAGTCTGAGACCTTATGTCCATTACACAATAATCCCCATTCCCCCTTGACTCCCCTCAGCCCCTGGTAACCACTGAGCTGCCTTCTGCCTCTATGAATTTGTTTATTCGAGGCACCTATACAAGTGTAATCATACAATATTTGCCCTTTTGTGTCTGATGTTTCACTTAGTGTAGTGTTTTCAGGACAACTCATTTTTAAAAGAGGTGACCCAAAGTCCACTAAAAAAAAGAAAAGAAAAAAATCTCACACTACAAGAATTACAAGCAAGAAGACAAGCACTACAAATTTCCATGTGAAACACAGACAGATATAAGGGCACCAAAACCCTCCTCAAGAGGGCAATCCTCTAATAGAAAGGCAGAACGTATACCGCTTCCTGTTATGCAAAACTAATCAACAGCATCCAAAGCTTCCAAAGGCATTGCCTACGTCCAACATCATAAAAGTCACTGAAGCTGCTGCCCAAGATCTCCCATCAAAGAGAGTACAGACTAAGGGCCCTGCTTTCATTTGTCCCATATGGTTTACCTTTCAGGACGTGCAGAGCAGAGCCGAGCCTGATGAGCACTCAAATATCAAAGGCAAAAGAAGACTGTGTTGTTGCCCTGGGAAATTCTCACAGGGAAAGAAAACAGAAAAAGTAAGTGCGTTTGTGGTATGGCAGGAAGCTGAGAAAAAGGGAAAGAATTAAGGTGTATCTTTGCTATCTTCTTCCTGTCTCCTGAAATCATATTGTTTTAAACCCAAATCACTGACAACGAGGCAATTATGAGGCTGGTGCTAGTCTCTCACCTTGTTCCTAATACTCTAACTCCCACCTCCTATGCCTTCCCACTAAACCATTGCTCACATGGCTGCCAAATAATTTTCATATAAAGCATCAACATGATAGTTTTCCTTCTTTGCTGAAAAATTTTTAATCCTCTAGTAGGCCCCCATTGTCTGACAGTTAAATTCAACATTCACAATCCTCCATCCCAGAGCAAATTGTTTAATTTCTCTGTGCCTGAGAAGGGGAAATAATGATGTCGATGTGCCTAGATGTGTTATATAGATTACATGTGATAATATGAATAAAACAGAATAGTGTTGGACACTGTCAACAGTGCCTAGCTGTGATGACTTGTTCAGAGTATCGCATACAATGTGACATGGATCACTCAACAATGTCTTCTGGATGAAAGAATCAGTTGAAATTAAATAATAATATGGCAAAATGAAAGAGTCTTGTGTTCAACACACGATACCCTATTAAAATTGAAAAATGTTGAACTATTTAGGGATGTATATTATGTTTATAAATTATGAAAGGGTATAAAATATTAAAGTGGTCATTTTTTGCTTTTAATAATAAATTGAGAGATATTAAGATGGCGGCGTAGGTAAACACCTAGACTCGCCACCTCCCACAAGCACATCAAAATTACAACTAAAATACAAAATAACCATCATCCAGAACCACTGGAAAACCTGGCTGAATGGACGTCCTACAACTAGAGAAGAAAATAAGAAAGCACACTGAGACTGGTAGGAACAGAGGTGTGGAACAGGCTGGTCAGGTACCCACGTGTGCCGCTTTTTTAATCAGGAGGGAGATTGTCTCTGTGGAGGCTGCCTGGAGGAGCAAAAGGTCCCAGCCCCACACCAGACCCCAGCCCAGGGTCCAGAGCTTGGAAAAGAAGTCCCTATGGCAGTAAGAACTATAGGCTGTAAAAACCAGTGGGGATTGCGGATGAGTGACAGAGAGGCACCTGGAGACCCAGCTGTTCCTCTTAAATGGCCAGCACCACCAACTGAACTTACAAGGTCCTGCTTCCTCTGAGCTCCAGTGCCAGGGCGAGGCTCTAGGGAACACAGACACATATGTAGAGGAACTGGATTGTCTGGCAGGAACTTGGGGGTGGCTTTTCCTATGCTGGGACCTCCCCAGTCACAGGGCTGACTGACAGCCATTTCTATTTGCTCCACCCTGGTGATTCCCAAGACCCCACCTAATTCAATTTACAGTCCCACGCAAGCTGTATGCAGCAGCTTTTGTATATGAATGGCCTTTCCTTGCTCAGGGTAAAAATTCTTAAATAAGCTGCAGCTGGATCAGGAAGCCCCAAACC
The DNA here is from genome assembly GCA_004026665.1 of Murina feae. NCBI lineage: Eukaryota > Metazoa > Chordata > Mammalia > Chiroptera > Vespertilionidae > Murina > Murina feae. The sequence goes on along the minus strand of PVJC01050760.1, from coordinate 9,044 downwards.
TATCGATAAAAGGCCCAACACCTGGCCACCAGTACCAGCCTGCCTTGCTTCACAGCTGGACCTCATCTGGGCCCTTACAAATGCAATACAAAGAGGAGGAATCTGCAGATCTCTCCATAGTTCCTGTTGGGTGGCCCCAGGCAGTGGCTGACTTTGCACCTCTCTGGAGACCCAACAGTATCAGACCATACCAGATTACAACTCTACACATCCATAAGCAACACACTCAAGGGGAAGACTTAGTGAGCACCAAAGCCCCACTGAAGCAAGTCCTGCTCCATAAGGGTATCTCCTGCACAGCAACTCTCTCACTGTAGTCACAACTGGTCCCCACAGCCAATTGGCTTGGAGGTCAATTCTTCCCAGTGACACCCACAGCAATAAGTCTCAACTACTACAAGACTGTGCTCACATCACAGCCCACAAAGGGGTGCACCTAAAGCTCCCAGCTCAGGTGACTGGGGAGGCTGAGCCACTGGGCCCTATAGAACACCTACTACACAAGGCCATTCTACCAACTCAAGAAGAAATAGCAGCTCTAGCCAATACATAGAAACAAACAAAGGGAAGCAGCCAAAATGCAAAGACAATGAAACATGTTACAAATGAAAAAAAATGGAAGAAAGCTCCATTTTAGAGCTCAAAACCACAGTTATAAGGTTACTCAAGAAGCTTCTAGAAACCTCCAAAAATAAAAAAGGACCAATCAGAAATTAAGCATGCATTGACTGAAATAAAGAATAATATATAGGGATCCAACAGTAGAGTGGAGGATTCTGAGAATCAAGTCAACAATTGGACATATGAGGAAGCAAAAAACATCCCCCCAGAAGAGCAAAAAGGAAAAAGAATCCAAAAAATCTGAAGACAGTATAAGTAAGGATCCTCTGGGAAAACTTCAAGCGTACCAACATCCCCATGATAGGTGTGCTAGAAAAGAGAGAGAGCAAGATATTGAAAACCTATTTTATGAAATAATGACAGAAAACTTCCCCTGCCTGCTGAAAGAAATAGACTTACAAGTCCAGGAAGCACAGAGAGTTCCAAATAAGAGGAACCCAACAAGGACCACACCAAGACACATCATAATTAAAATGCCAAGGGCCAAAGACAAAGAGAGAATCTTTTTTTTTTAATATATTTTATTGATTTTTTTTACAGAGAGGAAGGGAGAGGGATAGAGAGTGAGAAATATCAATCAGCTGCCTCCTGCACACCCCCCACTAGGGATGTGCATGCAACCAAGGCATATGCCCTTGACCGGAATCGAACCTGGGACCTTTCAGTCTGCAGGCCGATGCTCTATCCACTGAGCCAAACCAGCTAGGGCAAAGAGAGAATCTTAAAAGCAGCAAAAGAAAAGCAGTGACTTATCTACAAGGGAATGCCCCTATGACTGTCAGCTGATTTCTCAACAGAAACTGTGCAGTCCAGAAGGGAGTGGCAAAAAAAATACTAAAAGTGATGAATAGCAAGGACCTACAACCAACATTACTCTACCCAGAAAAGCTATCATTTAGAAATGAAGGTCAGACAAAGAGCTTCACAGACAAGAAAAAACCTACTTCCCTGTGTTTGTTCATCACCACCAAACCAGTATTATATGAAATGTGGAACAGTATTCTTTAAGAAGAGGAAGAAAAAGAAAAAGATCAACAATATGAGCAATAAAATGGCAATAAATACATACCTATCAACAATTTGATCTAAAAATCAAAATAAACAAATAAGAAATCTAATGAACAGAATAAACTGGTAAATAAAATAGAATCAGAGGCATAGAAATGGAACAAACTGATGATTCTCAGAAGGAAGAGAGATGAGTGGGGCAGGAAGATATTAAGCAAAGATCTTATGTGCATATATGGACACAGACAATAGGGTGGTGAAGGCCTGGCGTAGGGCAGGAACTGGGTGGAGGGGGGCAATAAGGGGAAAACGGAGGTTCATCTGTAATAATCTCAACAATAAAGATTATAATAATAATAAATTGGCCAAAACAAAAGAAGAAAGAGATTAGTGGGAAAGGTCAACCATCTATAGATGACTTTTATTTGTATGCTTATGCAAGCCCTACACCACCTCTCTGCAAATTGCTCTTTCACATAATTTTGAACACCACTTCTCCAGAGCTCAGTCACTCTGCACCCTCACCAGTGAGGATGCCTGGCCTTCCCCTGGGACACAAAAATCCTTCTTGAAGGCTTCCAGTGAAAGTAAACAGACCCTTAAGGCATTGACCAAAAAAAAAGGATTCACATACATTTCAGTGCCCAAATTCGGCAAGGAATCACCTCCCTTACCCATCTCTGGCTTTCATAATTTGTTTGTTTGTTTAGTTTTGTTGTTTTAAGTTCTTTTTATAAATTTGTGTCAACCTCCTCCGTCATGGTTACTCTTGTCCATTGACCTACAGGTTTCTCTCTCATATTCCTGGATTTTTGTAGCTACATCTCCTTGTCTTTTACTCTTGGGCCTTTGTGAATACATTTTAAACCACCATTTGGACTGGGAAATAGAAAAAAGCTGTGTATAGCATCAAAAGAACAGTAAAAATAGATACTCCAAGGATGCCTCCTGGTCTCTATAGAACGATAGAGCATAACCGCCCTCCAAAGACCACGCAGATAGATTCCCTGCTGTTAGAGTCACTAGAGACCCTGGCATCCCTCTCTTTTACCTCCAGTTGGCTCAAATTGAGTTTCTTTTCTACCAGAACAACCCTTTCCATGTGTTATTCACCTAAAGTCAGAAAAGGTTACAGCTTTCATGTGAAGGTGGTCTTCATTTAAGGCATGAAACCAACGTCTTATTCTGTCTTTACCTCATTTTTTTATTTTAGCAAAATAAGAAGTTGTACTGACCTGCTTTCCCGAACTATCGGAAAGAACCACTCATCAATCAGCACACTGTGTCTTGAAGAAATGGAGGGAACATCCCCCACACTGTGTGACTCAGTGGTCTTTCATGAACACCAGTAAGTACTCTAATGAGAATAACTCTCATTAGCTCTTTGACTTAGGGCAGGGGAAAATCTCACTAGTATTGGATTCACATTTAACTACTCTCCTAACTCTGTGGCAAGTATAAAGGGATCAGTGATTATCTGCAACTCAAGCTCAAGACTTGGGTGATTGAACCTAGATTGGGATGTTGAATATCAGAGACCCAAGTAATTACATATCCATAGGCTCATCTAACTTAGCTATTCTGGTCCCAGCTAGAGTACATATCTTATTTTAAGTGCTCCCTATAATTAGTTGCTGCTCTCTCATATCTTTGATGCATCTGTTTTCTTTCTAATTTTGAACCATCAGCCTTAATTCCCTCATGTGTACGTATTTATTTTTAAACTATTCAAATAAACACTTTACAGATGTCCTGATTCTTGAATCCCTTCATTTTCTCTTAAATAGTAAACTTTGTTATCGTTTCATCCTGATAATGTGAAAATATAATGAAGATATATGACAACTGATCTTTGCATGGTCTCTCTTCAAATTTGACTCATGATAATCTGACCCCTGATAAAAATTCAAAGCAACACACACACACACACACAAAATGAAGCTCTGTTTGATTTTATAGCCAACCAACCAACTTAAAGCCTCTCTGTTCCCTTTCTCTGATTTATCTTCCAAAGAGGATTCGGCTATCTAGGTGAAACAGCCACTAATTTGGATTTTATCTGATTTAAGAGTCTCCGAGTAGCTCCCAGGTGACAAAGATGTATGATCTTTGGATATTCATTCTAAAAGAAAAAATACAACATAAAAAAATTTTGATTGAGCTTGCGGTGAAATCATGCTGCTCCTAACTGATGGAGGATGCATCCCATCAGCAACCACCCCACTCCCAATGCCTTCTCTTAGTGATGTATAGCTCCAAAAACCTGCTCCCTCCAATTTCTCTCATGGATTGTGTCCCCCTGGAAGCAGCCATGTTAGCTGAGGCTGAAATGTCATAATGATGGATCACAACCAGACTCTCCATTTGGGGCTAGATGCCTGCGATCTGTCATTACGTGCAAATTTGCTTCTCAACAAATCTGGGAGAGAGAGACAAATAAGGAAGATGAAATTGCACGTTGTTTTATGTCCTGGTTTCAGTAAATGAGCAGGCAGCTCTATAAGAATCGGGGTCAGATATCACGGGACTCAATGCAGCCTGTGCGTTAGGGAAGTGAGCCAGCTAAGGCCCCTCTAAGCCCTCCTCCTTTCCTCCAGATTTTCAGATGCACAATGGCTTTAAAAAAAAAAAAAAAGGTAAGACCACCTGACTCAAACTCTATTTTATATTTGTTTACTTCATGTTTGGACCCTTGACCTGCTCCTTATCTCCTCCAGCCCACCCAGATCCTAATCCAAAGATGATGCGTGGCTTCATTTCAGATGACACCATTTCAGCCTCCGAGAGGAGCCCTGGGGAAACGCTCACTATATCGACTTTATCTCCAGTGAATATCAAATCAACTTTCAACAAATAGGAGTGAGAAAGACTTTATCAGTTTTATTAAAGCTGTAAATTTTGTTTTTAAAACCTGCCAAAGCCTGTGCTCCTAGAACCCTTGAAGAGCAAATTAACTTTTTTATCCGTCTTTCTCTGCTGAGTCCTACAACCAGTCAGACCGACAGAACACCACCCCACACAGAGCGGGTGTGGGAGCTGTCCTGTGAGTCCAGTGAAAGGCTTCTGCTGCGCGGAATATTTGAGTTGGTGCCGTGCCACAGCTCAGAAGGAACAGCTGCATGTCTACGAACGGGCCGGCGTGGCTCAGTGGTTGAGCATCAACCTAAGAGCCAGGAGGTCATGGTTCCATTCCTGGTGAGGGCACATGCCCAGATTGCGGGCTCACTCCTCAGTGTGGGGCATGCAGGAGGCAGCCAATCAATGATTCTCTTTCATCCTTGATGTTTCTATCTCTCTCTCTCCCTCTCCCTTCCTCTCTGATATCAATAAAAATTTATTTATTTAAAAGAGAGAGAGAGAGAACTGCAGGCCAGGAGGACAGTTGGTGGCTCTGGTCTCACAGACATGCGACAGCTACTTCAAATGGCTTGACGTTATCTACCAGGGAACCCCAAAATGTGCTTTATCTTCCTACTCCTTGTTGTAACCTCCTCCTCTACCCTCTGCACCATGACCCTTCCCCAGCCTGGCCTGGATCCCTCATCATAAACCAGCTCTCTGAGTCACTTGCAGAAAGTAACACTGAAGGCAGAGATGTTGGCCTGTTTGCTGTGCATTAGAGCTTTCAATGGGTCTGGTGGGTGCTCAATAAATATAGGGTGTTCCGAAAAAAATGTGTATACGCACATTTTGAATAATTATAAAGGCAGTGTTTATTAAAATTTCATTTTCAAAATTGTGCTATTAGCTGTTAAAATGTATATACATTTTCTTGGGACACCCTGTATCTGTCAAGTGAATGACTGAATGGGGGTCAGATCTCCCACTCAATCATTCAAACCAGGTTACATTGTCGACTCTATCCCAGTATTGATCGAAGTCACTACTAGGTATTATGCTAGAAATTTACATGATCAGCCCAGCAGGCGTGGCTCAGTGGTTGAATGTCAACCTGTGAACCAGGTGGTCATGGCTCAATTCCAGGTCAGGGCACATGTCCTGACTGTGGGCTCTCTCCTCAGTGTGGGGTGGATAGGGGGCAGCCGATCAAGAATTCTCTCTCATCATTGATGTTTCTACTTCTCTCCTTCTCCCTTCCTCTCTGAAATCATATATGATCAGATTCCATAATTACATGATCAGATTCCGTTTGAAAAGATGACACTGGTGGCAGAGTGGAATGCTGGAAGAGTGTTAGGGAGCTATTGTCCTAGTCTATGTCAGAGCTAAAAACACAGCTTAGGGATAACAATATGGGACTAATCTGACAAAGTTTTAGGAAGGAGAATTAAGATGTGGCTATGGCTCAGGTGAGGGTGGCGGAGTAGAAGGGTCTAAAGCTGGAGCAATTAGTGTTAGATGGAGGTGCTATTGACCAGATGCACTAACAGCAGAAGAGTAGGTTCTACAGGGAAGACTCTGTGTGTGTGTGTGTGTGTGTGTGTGTGTGTGTGTGTGTGTGTGTGTAAAACTTATGAAAACTGTGAACATCCCAATAGAGAAATCTGGTAGATAATTGATTACTCAGGTCTGAAGCCTCTCCTAGCAATGCAAGCACAGTTGAGTGGTTACAACTTGTGGCTCACAGGCCAAAACCTGCCCACACACTTGTTGAAACTGCTCAACATTTTAAAATTTTTTGTTAGCTAACTTTATAAAATGCACAGAAAATCCTAATATTTTAACTTTTAAACAAAAGGTTGAAAATCTAATGAGGTTAAATCCACATTCCCTGACTTTCCCCTTGGATGGGAATGTTTTTTCCACTTCACCATCGAAGCCTTATTCCAGGGGTTCTCAACCTTCCTAATGCAGCACGACCTTTAATATATACAGTTCCTCATGTTGTGGTGACCCCCAACCATAAAATTATTTTCGTTGCTACTTCATAACTGTAATGTTGCTACTGTTATGAATCATAATGTAAATATCTGATATGTAGGATGTATTTAGGCGACCCCTGTGAAAGGGTCGTTTGACCCCCAAAGGGGTTGCGACCCACAGGTTGAGAACCACTGCCTTATTCTATGTGGTCTCCTGCTAAGATTTTCAGGTATTACTGTCATGAGGTGTGTTTGTTCTTAGTGAAGAGTTAAGTGAAAAGTGAAATCTCTCTTACACTACCATCTCTGTTGGGAAATGAAAGCTACTAGGAGGACTGAGTATTTCATGGGGGGAAAAAATCTTACACTTAACACATAACGTATTATCTGTCTCATACCTAAAGCCACTTGAGGTTGTGACCCCCTGACATAGTTTCAAGAGATTATTTGAGTTATTGTCATGAGATCTGGCTTGGAGAGTCATTGCCCAGAAATTCAGCAGCAGATGGTCCACTCTTGTGAGGCTGCAGTGGTTTGGGGTTCCGATTCTATTCTTCATTCGTCTTTATAGCTTGGGTACCACAACAAACTGTTTTTACATTTTTGTTAAACTGGTGGTAAGTAATTTATTATAATAAAATTATGTGTATTGATATTTTTGATGATATTGATGAGTGCAGACTGTTACTTGAGAAAGAAGCAGGAAAGCACTAATAGTGAGCTAATATTAGGACATGCTGATTTTAGCAATTCTAGGGCTTGTGAATTTCCAAGAAATGTCATTATCAAGAAATGTGACAAAGACTGTTTATGGAACTCTAAGGCCTACTTAGATTGAACACACCTTATGTGAGGATAAATAATAAAATCGTTTTATTTAAAAAACAACAACACAATCTTATTCTGCTTGGGCTGAGGTCCTCATTCAGGCACAAATTTGCTGTCAGTCTTTGGACAAGTTAATTAACTTTTCTAAAAATGAGGGCTAAATAATAGGTGAATAATATATTTCATAGGACTGTGGAAATTAATATGTAATATGTTTTATAAAGCTATATATGACATTTTACAAACTTTAATTATAGTTATGTTTTCTGAAGATAAAAAAAAATCTTATGTTGAATTTGTCTCATGTTCAAACCAAAATTTCATCAGCTTTCTTCTGGTTCATTAATATAACAATGATAGTTGAACTCACTGTTAAAACAGAGGCTTTCATTCGTGTTTGATTTAAAAATCATGTTGGAAAAAGAAGTGTTTTTATATTGAACTGTCTTTTCAGAGACATCATTTTTTGGCTTCCCTTTGGTATCCCTTGATGCTGAATTTATAGCTAATCATTTGATATATTTTTCTGAAAAGCTGTTCCTCAAAGGCTGGAAGTTTGTGCAACTAGCATTGCAAAGAAAGAACGACTGTCGCTGAAGTGATTGGAGTTGCTAGGGTGCCCTCTTGTGGGGATATTTTGTCAATGCAATGCACAAATGGATGATGTAATTAATGTGGCTATAGGAGGAGGATATTTGTAGGATGAATTCTGCTGCTCTTTATTTAACATATTGAAGAAATTCTTATATGTAGAAGTCATTAACCATGATCCTCTTAACTTATCCAGCAATACAACCAGATTTTTACTTTTATCATAGTATTTGTTTTTCATTCGTGACTATTAGAAATTTGTTGTTAGGAAATAGAGGTTTTTAAAATTATATTTTGATTTGTGTTTCATTTTAGTTTTATAAATACACATACATAAATTATCATTCTGTTGCTTTTTACAGAAGAGGATAAAAACTAATAATTATTACATGGCCACTAAATGCAAGGCAATGGGCTTTGTATACGCATATTATTATTTGCTATGTCAATTAAAATTTTAAGCATTATATTTAATATTTAAGCATTATAAAGTAACTATAAATCTATAGTCACATTATAAAGTCACTATAAATCTAAGTAACTATTAAGCGACTATGAATCGATACTACATCATGCTGACCGGTGTATAGAAGCCACCTTGGAACGACTTGACCCAGGTGAGAAAACCAGAAACACTGGAGCTCAGATGTGAAGGATGAGTACATGTTCAGCAGGTGGAGGAGGAGGAAGGCCACTAGATCCTGGTGCTTTGTTGTGATCATTAAGATTAGGTGCATGTGCACCTAATAAACCAAAATAGTATTTTAAAGAAAACAAAAGTTTGCTTCTCGCTCATATAAGAGAAATGGAATGATGGATAGAGGCTGTTACGGTAGATCTGTGGTATTAGTAGGGATGGGGTTCCTATCTTTCTGGCTCACTATCCAGCCTTCTGATGACCCTGGAAGTCTGGGAGCTCCAGCTGATACAGTCCTGCAGCTGTAAGGAGGAAAAGGGAAGAGGTGCAAAAAGGACACCTCCCAATTGAGTCTGCACCCTTTCAGGTGTCTTCTCATGATTTGTAAGCATAACTCTCATCTTATTGGCTACAGCACAGACACATGGCCACATGAAGCTGCAGGGACAGCAAAAAATGTCTTTTATTCTGTACTGCAATGTGTATGATTTAAAAGCACCATTCTGGGATTAAAAATGGCGGCGGTTTAGGCAGAC
>PVJC01050759.1:0-11698 GCA_004026665.1 Murina feae | reverse complement strand
CATCAGATTTTTTATTCACTTGATTCTTAGATTCACTCGTTGATATATATTTGTTGTTCATAATTTTTACTTTCCTTTTTCTTCTTCCTCATTCTCAAAGGATACCTTTCAGCATTTCATATAATACTGGTTGGGTGGTGATGAACTCTTTTAGCTTTTTCTTGTCTGTGAAGCTCTTTATCCGACCCTCAATTCCAAACGATAGCTTTGCTGGGTAAAGTAATTTTGGCTGTAGGTTCTTGCTATTCATCTCTTTGAATATTTCTTGCCACTCCCTTCTGGCCTGCAAAGTTTCTGTTGAGAAACCAGCTGACAGTCGTATGGGTGCCCCCTTGTAGGTAACTAACTTCTTTTCTCTTGCAGCTTTTAAGATTCTCTCCTTGTCTTTTGCTCTTGCAGCCAAATACTTTTTATTTATATATGTATTTTTGTTCTTTTTACAGAAAGGCTTATAAAAATTAAAAAGCTATTCACACATTGCAAAGCGATAACTTACTCAAGGTTACATGAGTCTTTTGTTTTTGTTTTTCTGTGCCATGAAGCAGAAGTTTTCAGTCTTCTCTCTCTTTTGAGTAATATCCTCAAAAGAGGATTTCATTAATGAAACAGGAAAAAATAGCCTAATCATAACTATTGTCTGCATCATTGTTGATTCTATTCCTCCAAAAGCTTTTAGCCAGGACAAAATTTGAACAAAGAACAATGAGGTGGGAGAGCCATCATACCAGATAACAAAACCATATTAAAGGAGTGTGGTATTGCCACAAATACAGAAATAGACCTAAGCTGATAATGGAAGTTTGATATATAGTAGTTAAAGCATCTCAAATCACTAGGAAGATAAGATATTGAGTCATTTTCTCAGAAAATGACATTGGGTTCATTGACATTTCCTATGAAAAACATAAAATATTAGATCCCTACCTCACTCCATATTTTAAAAAACATAAACTGCAAAAGGATTTTTTCTTTTAAAAAATATATTTTATTGATTTCAGAGAGGGAAGAGAGAGGGAGAAGGAGATAGAAATGATGAGAGAGAATCATTGATGTGCTGCTTCCTGCATGCCCCCTACTGGCAATTGAACTTGAGACCCTTCAGTCTGCAGGCCGATGCTCTATCCAGACTGGCTAGGGTGCAAAAGGAATTTTCAAACCTAATTGTGAGAAACCATTAAGAAGTATTTAAGAATATATTGTTTATGAGTATATTTACACATTGTAAAAAATATAAAGTTTATAAAAACATGGGCCAGATTTATGACAAACTTATGATAATTGTCCGCTGGAGTAGAAGGGGAAGGGATTCAACTTTAAATGTGAGACCTTTTTTTAAAAAAACTGTTGAATTACTAAAGGAGAGGGCTGAATGGGAATCACATGTGACAAAATGTTTACGTAAATGTGTTTCATTTTGGGTGGTGGGGAGTGGCTGTTGGTTATATGATCCATGGTATTTTTCTGGATGTTGTTGGTCTTCTGTGAAAAAAAATACTCATCTAACAATACCTTTGAAGGAGATTTGAATATCTTCTACTTTCTGTGAGCCATTCTCAGGTCCAGTCACTTTGCAGTTGCTTCCCAAATGTTTGGCTTTTTTTCTTTCCCTCATAAGAGACCTAATTCATGTGGGAAAACAGTACAGTTCACTTGGGGGGTGGAGTGGATTCAAGGCACATCTTCCCATTTATTTACCTAGAGCTTTGTGTTTGTTTGTTGAGCCCAATTTTCTGTACCTCAGTGAATGGATTGCTCACGACAGATGGTGGCCAACAACCTTTGGGTCTTGGAGCATTTTGGGACTAGGATACATTAGGTTTCTGCCAGAAGCTAATAGCTGGGCAGCCCCATTTTAGCAGGACAATGCACTAGATTCAGAGAACTCACGAGCCTTGACCAAACAAGGTCCAGAGCAGAGCCTTGGAGCCTAATGATACCGGGACTTCATTGTTCTGAGCTTCCCTAGCTGTGGAACGGAGAAAATGATGCCTGCTTCAGAGGATTCTTGGGAGACTTCGGTGGGATGATGCATGTCGAGTACTCCCTAGACAGTGGTTCATTTCTTCTCTTTAACTTCAGCATCCTTGGTGGAAACTACTTCAGAGTTAGATGTTAGAGATCTAGAAGTGGATAAATTAATTGGGGGAGCTCTTTTGAGGGGAGGTTTCACTTTTCTAAAGTCTGTAGTCCCTGTTCCTTTTCTATCCTCCAGGATGGGGCATACTCAGGCATAAGTTGAGAAGTCACACACTCCTGGGAACCTTCGAGTTCACTTTTCCAAGGGGGAGCAGGGAGTGGTCACTGGCGAGCCCTGGACCCTCTGCTTGGTGGCCTTCTGCTTGGAAGTTGAGAGTTCTGATTTCAGAACCAGTCTTTCCTTAGGTCTCTCTCACTTGTAGGGGATCCTGATTGACACATCTTGGCACCGAGAGGTGACAGCCTCTGGTCCAAAATAGCAATCAATAGGATATTGGCAGAATGGTGCAGGGACAAAAGCTATACCCACTAGAGTCAGACCAGTTGGGTTTGATTCCTGGGTCAGCTGCTTAGAGGCTGGTTAAGGCATGTTACTTCATTCTCTGTAAATGAGTATAGTAAGAGTTTCTACTCATTGGGTACTTGTGAAGATTAAATGTGTTAATCCTGAAAAGTGCTCAGAACAAAGCTTAGTACACATAGTAGGTGCTCAACATGCTAGCTGTTACTGGTTTCCATAGTTCATAACGAATACAGTGGCTACTGTTTTTCATATTTTAACAACTCTAAAAATGAACTGCGTGTTAGAGTTGATGCCATCATACAATTTTAAGTAGCAGCATTTTTCTTTTTTGGTGGCATAACTGGTAGTGCCTTTAGTTCAGTGAATTCCCAGTAAGACTTCCTCCTGCACAGGACACTGAGGTTCTGGATAGTGAACTTAAGCCCTGAATGGTGTTTGCATACAAAGTGTGAACATAAAACATATCAACATTGGGTTCTGCCAGTGGAAAGTCATTGACTGATAAGCTATGCAGTCATTCAGGCCTGGAAGGCGAGTCGACTTTTCCAGGCACTGACTGGCTTCCAGTTAATGCCAATGACCTGCTAGAGCTCTGAAACAAGAGCGGTTGAGTCTCCTCTGCTCACAGGTTCAGAGCCTTCATCTTTGTAAACAGGATTTCTCTCTAATTCCCTGGATGCCATCTATCTGATAAACACCTTAAAGGACACAACATCTCCGCCAGCGTTTTAATCTTTAAAATAAGTGGGTCTAGGAGATGACGGAAGCTGGCCTTATGGAAAAGAAGTTAATGATTTCCAATATATGTGGTTCCAAAGCAGGATTTTTTGTTTGTTTTTGCTTTTGATGCGCTGAAGGTGTTACTTCCATTTACTCTACTCATGTGCAGGCTCTGTGTTTTCTCCAAGCAGTGTGTCAGCTGTTGCCCACCAAATCTTGCACTTGATCTTCTGAGACTAATAGCAGTTCTGTCTGCACAATATTAACCTGTTACATCGTTTTTCCCCATTAATACCTCTGGAAGGCCTGTGTATAGTCCCTCAGACTTCACAGCCATTTACTACATAAACTTTATTAAATATAAACTTCACGGGGCTACATCTGAAAATTTCATCTTGTTCCAGCCCTTTAAAGAAACAGTCAGAAATACCCTTGGAATATGCAGACCATTATATGGAGTGATTTTAATTTTCCTTAGCTATGCCAATCCGATTATTACTAAATACATGTTTCAAAGTATCAACTAAATGTCATCATGGAGTAGATACTCAGGGAAACCAAATAATTGACTATTTGGTGCTGAAATGTGTTATTGTCACTCAGAGGAAATTACCAATCTGCCGTGGAGTTGAATTTTGTTTATAACTCAGCTTCACCTTGGTTGGCATGTCAAAACTAGAGTGAAATATTGAAATGAAACATGAAATGTATTAAGGAAGGTTCTCAGGAATGAAGGACACTGGAAAGATTGATTTTTCTAGTACCTTAATTTTGATCTATGGGTGAAGCCTTCTTTTCAGCACCCAGCTGGATTTGCTCAGAACTATCTGGGTCTCCTGAAATAGATAATGTTAAACCAGATATACCATTGCACACATGGTATGACTTTGTTCCTAGAAAAGTGAAAATAATAATGTGCTACTCAGGGTGACTTTATATTCTGCTTTAGCTAAGTGTTCCTATAATTTCCTCCAAGATTTGCTCTTATATTAAAAAAATCTTACCCTTGGAAAAAACATTCTTTCATACAATTAAGAATCAGAAATTAATTAGTGACTCCCTCTGGGTACAGATTTTTAAAAATATATTTTTATTGATTTCAAAGAGAGAAAGGGAGAGGGATAGAGGGATAAAAACATCAATGATGAGAGAAAATCATTGATCGGCTGCCTCCTGCATACCCCTCACTGGGAACTGAACCCACTCCTGGGCATGTTCCCTGACTGGGAATCAAACTGTGACCCCCTGGTTCATAGGTTAACGCTCCACCACTGAGCCACTCCAGCCATGCTAACTACTGATTTTTGAAAGTTATGTTTTTTGTCAGACTTGTTCTCTAGCTCCCCTGAAAAACTGTGTATTCTGGGATCCACAGTTAAAGTCTGCACCATGAGGTACTAAGGAACGAAAGGTACAGTGGGTAAAAGTTATCATCACACACTTGTATAAATAGGAATGCCCAACATAAAGGATGTTTCCAACTCTATGCTTTATCTTATTCCAAGCCAGTGCCCCTGCAGATAACGGGTTTTATCTGTAACATTGGACAAAGTCAAGAAGTGGTTTTATTGGGCCAAGCATTCAGGAACTTAAACAAGTTTTTCTTGCTGCAAAGTTGAGGTAATGTACTTGAAGAGTCCTACAGTGTCTCAAGGGCAGTCAGTACCAACCTTGAGAGATGGAGGAGTTGGAGCTGTTTTCTACAGACCTAGTTTTACTCATGTTCCCAACCATTATTCTAAATTGACAAAAATGTAAAGTCTTGTGATTTCAAGACTTTTCCTGTGGTGTTAGTTATTCCCTAGAGGTGTAGTAGATTCTTATGTTTTAAAGATTCTTCCCCTTGGATTTTTCTTATCCACTCGATCCCATTTTTAAAATGATAATGAACATTCTGATCCAAACAATTGATATAAGCCACTTATTCTATAGGTAAGAGATGTTTAGTAAATATCAGTTGTCTTCCCCAATCCCTTTGTCTTAACTCTATAGTGAGAACTCAATAGTGCATTAATTCATTGTACAAGAGACATTTGTTCACTGCCTCCCACATGCACCCTGACCAGTATTGAGCCTGCAACTGAGGTTTATAGGAGCACAGGTAAAGCCATTCAAATATCTCATCTCCATCTGGAACCAAATCAAGGATTGCATAGAGGGTAGAATCCATCTGGAATCAGCAATAAATAAAGAGTTCCTATTGCTCCACATCTTTGTCAGCATTTGATGTTGTCAATGTTTGGATTGTGGCCATTCTAATAGCAAAATCTCTGGAGACAAAGACTTTAAAGGTCATTGACTGCCACCTGTAGATTTTTTTTTTTTTTACTGGAAAGGACATCACATACACTCATTGGAAGGGACTTTATTTGGCACTTAGCCACAAATGACATTTATCCCTGTCTCTGACACTTGCTTTTGCCTATAATGAACACCAAAAACTTCTTGAGGCTGAGAAACTGCCAATATCAGATGTACACAGCTATCCTAAGATATCAACAAGGCTTGTATACCTATGGGTCGATATTGAACTCAGAAACCAATTATTTGATTATACTTACCTGTGTGCTAATGATATTAGTCATAATAGTAGTTATACTATTTAGATTATTGAAAATATATGATAAGTTTTAATACTAAAAAAAGAAACATTTGTCGGACACCTAGTTGGTCCGAGGAGTCATCAGCTTGGGCAGATAAGTCCTACCATTGCAGCATAAAGTGGTAGATATACAATGAACAGAGGATGGAGGAGGCAACTGAAAAGGAAGATAGGGTTGCGATGCAGGGAGAGACTAGCTGAGGGAACAGGAGATCAGCAGCAGATCGGATGAGACAAAAATGCAGCCCAAAATAGAAATAGAGAGAAGATTAATTAGAAAGAGGGAAATACATTAGTGCTTAACTAGATTTAGGAATGGAATGGGACAACTGGCTCAGGGGTCTGGGAAAATTCAGGTTTTTGTCAGGGATTGGTGGTAGTGCCACCAAGACAAGGAATATTTTTGAGTGGTTTAGGAGAAGTTGATGCGTTCACTTTTTGTCTGGTTGA
The DNA here is from genome assembly GCA_004026665.1 of Murina feae. Classification (NCBI taxonomy): domain Eukaryota; kingdom Metazoa; phylum Chordata; class Mammalia; order Chiroptera; family Vespertilionidae; genus Murina; species Murina feae. Next base: position 5,426 of record PVJC01050759.1, on the reverse strand, counting down.
GTATGAAGTGCTCATGGGAAATTTAGTGAAAGTAACCAGTAAGAAACTGAATATATAAATCTAAAGCTGAGACCTAGAGATAAAGAAGTCATAAAGCAAGAGTAGTGTGAAGCCCTAAGAATGGAAGATGTTGCCTAAATGATGTGCAAAGGGTAAAGAGAAAAGGGTGAGTGTGGAACCTGTGGAAATAGCAGCATTCAAGGGGAAGGAAGAGGAAGAGCATCGGTAACGATGGGTGGGAAGGAGCTCCCTGGGAGGTAGGAGGGGAATCAGAATGCAGGGCAACGCAGAGGCGCAGGAAAGAGAGAAAGCCAAGGAGGAAAATGTCACCAATGATAATAGCCACATAGTTCAGGAACGTAGGATTTGAAAGGTCCTGTGGGACTGAGCAATAAGAAAGCCGTCGGTGACCTTTATGAAAAGGAGTAAGATGGTGGGGCAGAACCCAGCTTGCAGTGTACCAAAAAAAGAATTCGGAAATGCTTGGCTCTGAAAGGAAGGGGAGGAATTGCATCAGAAAGGGACTCATGGTTGAAGGGAGAGGCCTGTGGAAGACTTCCCATCTTGGTAGAAAAAAAGTTCACGTTATGACACATCTCCTCATTTCCAAACACATAGGAAGGCCAGATAAAGTACAGCAAAAGAAAAACAAAGTGATACAGCTAGGTTCATGGATCAAAAACAGGACAGAACCCCAGGAGAATGGAGTACATGGAGTGGCTGGCCTCTGAGTCTGGGGTCAGGCACTAGCCAGTGTTAATCTGGGAGTAGAAGTGCTTCATGCAAAATAGGAACCACAGCAAGGCCCACTGTTTAAACTCAGCAAGAGGCTGGGATGGGACTCCACCACAGGTGAGAGGGGGCTGAAAGAACCTCCCGTGATGGCTCCGTGGCCACGGCTTAGAGTACTGGTTTTGCCCTTGGTAGTCAATTAAACCTAAAGGTTAATGCAAGAGGTGAGGGAGGGAGTTTGGAGACGGAGAAAGACAGAAAGGAAGAAAGCTTCCTACTCAAAAAAAATCCCACAAACCAGTTATTAAGAAAGACAGCCAATATGATCAATAATCAGAACATGAATAATCAGAACAAAGATGATAATTTCATAGATGGATCCGATTAAAATAACATGTTTGTGCTGCTCCAAAGGAAAAATAAGAAAATGTTGTCTATTTTTAAAGAATGAGAAATTAAGAAACGAAACCAAATCTAAATAAAAATTATATGAGAACTGAGGATTTGAAAAAGAAGCAGTTAGAAATTGGGGAGCTGGGTCACTAAAACGAAAGACTCCAGAGATAAAATAAACTCTAGACACAACTAAAAGGGTAGTGAATTGGAAAACAGTATTGAGAGATACAACCCATTTCATAGCTCAGAAATATAAAGAATTTTAAAAAATAAATAGCTAAATGTATTGGCTATTAATAGCTGAGAGTTGCCATATGGTTATCTCATAGCAGCAGAAAATACAATAGAGGAAAAGCAGAAAAGCAATTTGAAATGATAAAGTGGAGAACTCTCTAAAATTGAAGAATCTTGGCCAGTGTTTCTCAGTGGTTAGAGTGTCATGTCCTGCCTCAAAAGGTCGCAGGTTCCATTCCTGGTTAGGCACATGCCCAGGCTGCAGGACACAATCAGGAGGCAACCAATTAATGTTTCACATCAATGTTTTTCTCTCTCTCTTGCTCTCTAGCTCTCTCTCTCTTCGTCTCTTTCCCCCTGCTCTCTCCCTCTCTCTAAAATTAATCAAAATTATTTTTAAAAATAAATACAATTGAAGAGAGCCATGAAAACTCAGATCAGAAGTATACTTTGAATAAAAGTAATGTCCAACATTTATGGAGCCCTTGTGTTCCACCATTCTGTGTGCTCTCTGTGTATTAACTCCTTAATTCTCTAATAACCTTGAGATAAAAGCATTTTAGATGTGAACATATTATAAAAGAGAGAATATGTGTAACTTGCCCAAATTTACACAGCTAAGTGGTGGGATTTCACTCCTATTGGGCTGGCCACCCACTAGTGTCACTCTAATACTAAGGAAGTAGACATACCAGATAAAGTCATACATAGTCTCATTGTAATGAAATTGCAGATTATTAAAGTTTTTTTCAAAGCTCTTGAAAGGTACTTCAGAGGAAAGACAGATCACATACTAAGGGACAATAATAACACTGAATGTGAACTTCTGATTAGCAACAATAGATGCAATAAGTTAATGAAGGGATGTATTTGAAAAGTAACCCAGGGAAAGGCATGGGATACAAAAAACAAATGTGGGCCTATCACTTGATAAATTTTCTTTTTACATTAACTCTTGGCCGTGAGATCCTGAGAGGAAGTTGCCAGCAGTAGAGTGAAAATTTGAAAGTAGAAAAGGGCCTGTTCCTGGAAGTCAGAGAAGGAATGGTCTTCATGAACCTCCAAGATCAGAGGGAAGGGCAGAGGGCGGGGCATGGAAGGATGTATCTCTAGGGAGGAAAGGAGACAGAGGAGGGGTTTATGGAGGAGAATGAAGGTCACTGATAAACTTGTGTGGGAAATGGATGACGGAACCACCTCCCGAGAGTAAAAGGATTACTTAAAAGGTTTGGCAGTCAGGTAATTTGGGAAATTTTTGAGTGGTGTATGAAGTGCTCATGGGAAATTTAGTGAATAGACACCAAAGTGAATGCGGGAGAGACTAGTTGAGGAAACAGGAGACCAGCAGTAGATCGGGTGAGACAAAAATGCAGCCCAAAATAGAAATAGGAAATTAATTAGAAAGAGGGAGATACATTAGTGCTTAACTAGATTCAGGTTTGGAATGGGACAACTGACTCAGGGATCTGGGATAATTCAGGTTTTTGTCAGGGATTGGTGGTAGATTTTGAATGAGTTAATAGCACCAGAAAAAGTAACTGTGTCATTTTCCCCAGCTGTTCTTTGCAGCATGCAGAAGAAGTTGTTGAATTGATTCAGGATTGTTTTCAGGGTTTAGCAGGGTATGAAAAAATTGAGCAAGTAAGTGAAGGTCAGAATAAGCATGAGCCAGTGGAGACTCTTGGGATTGGAGAGCTCAGCAAGGTCACAAAGAAGGCATCCTGGGAGTGAGAGAGCAAACTGAGGTTAAGATTGGAGAATAAGTAACTTAAGTTTTCATATTTCCAAGGTGAAATAATTCCAGGAGATTCAAGACCGGGATAGGGCTTAGGAGGAAGTAGGTAGAAAGTATAATAGAGGTGAAGGTCATTGGAAGAGAAGGGGAAAAAGATTTAGGCCTATGGTATTGTCCATGTGGAAACTGAGATCACAAAGATATGGACATGAGTTGGGGTAAAACAGAACCCTAAGTTTGAGCCTCTTGGAACTCCTTCAGTGAATTGAGGGGCCAGGGCTCCAGATTGGTGGTCTGTAAAAACACCCATCAGCAATGAGGCCTTGTGGCTAGAAAGCATGATCCTGGAAGGAGGAGGGACCCAGAAGTGCCACTCATTCTACAAGTGACCATTAATCTCTAGGAATTTTCTCCCAAGGAGTCTATCATTATTTTCTAAAAGGGGATTCTGAATATGCTGCTTCTTCAGTGCTGAGCTGTATGTTCTGAAGGAGAAGTACATCCCTACGTCTTGCGAGTGACCCAGCTTATCACACTCATGAGCCAAACCATGAGAGCTGGGTGTTGACTGCTTTGCTTGCCTGGGTAACATGGCAGGGCCCCATCTAATGGCCCTTTTGCAAAGTACAGGTGGAGCAATCAGGCTCTCTTATGCCCTTCAGCCACAGGAAGGCAAAGAGCATAGAAGGTAAACCAACAGGCCCCAGCTAGAAAGTCATTTCTTCAAGAGTGGGAAAGTAGCCCTAGATGCTTGCTCAGTGGTTAGAGCATTGGCCCACAGATTGAAGGATCACAGGTTCAATTCTGGTCAAGGGCACATACCTTGGTTGCAGGCTCAGTCCCCAGCCCTGGTCGGGCGTGTGCAAGAGGCAACCAATCAATGTGTCTCCTCGCTCACATAGATGTTTCTCTGTCTCTCCCCCTCCCTTCTACTCTCTCTAAAAGGTCAATAGAAAAAAATATCCTCTGGTGAGGAAAGATTAACAAAAAATAAGTGGGAAAGTAACAGTGATGATAATGATGTGGCTGTTGGCTAGTGATGATGATAGCAAGATGGATATTGGCAGGGATATTTACTGAGCACGAGTGCAGCATCCTGCTAACCAGTCTATAGCTGTGATTTTACCAAGTCCTCACAACTATGATTATTCCTGCTCTCCAGCTGAGAACTGAGGTTTAATGAGAGCTCGTGGTCTCACAAGGTCAGAGCTGGCAAGCAGCAGACCTGGGTTAGTCTAGGTTAGTTTGGCCTCGGTGCATGAGCTCTCATGTAATTAATATGCTATATTTGGTTCTAAAAATGGAATTATGAAACTGCATGTGGAATCTGCTACCTGAGCTTTGAAAGCCTGGCTAAAGGTTTAAATTTTCATAGTGAACAAAGAGAAATAGTTCTTCCCATGTTACTGAAGCAACGTCCAGTTTGTTTGTTTGTCCTCCTCCCAAGTTTTGTAGGACTGGAAATAATCTTGAAATGGAACATGGCTTTTCAAACATGTCTTCAGTTTGTGTACATTTTCAAATGTGAGTGGAAGGACAGGGCTGGGCCATCTTGAGTCTGGCTCAAGTTAGATACTCCACCTTAGAGGGTGGGGATGGTAGCCAGGGTACTCATGGCACATCAGAACGGGATGAAAATGATCAGATTCAGAGAGAAAGAGGATCTGTGTGGAAGCACCATGATAGGAAAGAGACTGGCCCCAGAGACCCAACAGCAAAGAGGCAAAGTTAAAAATAAAATGAGGCTAAAGATAAACCTTGACAGGAGCAAAATTGAACTGAGAATTCTGTTCCTGGAGCCCAATGTCTGATTGATTTATTTTACCCACCTTTTGGTCTGCATGTGCCTTCCTCTGCCAAGGTCAAGTGCCAGAGGACATCTGAAAATATCCACAGCCAAACTCCTCCGCATATCTCACCACGTGAGGGAGAGGCCATCCTGCAGAAGTCTTTGTCCTAAACTGTTTATGGATTTTCCATAGTCTGTGCAAGACCTTGGGCACATGCCAACCGGCAGCCGCCCTCCAGCGTGGAGACAGACCTGGCCCCTGATGCAGAGAGTCCTGACGGGGTTTATTGTGATCTTCCCCTGTTTTGCATATTTATCTAGAGAATCTCCCAATCTTTTCTTACTGAAGGTTTTAGTTAGGAGACATTGCATGCGTGGCTCTTTATTTCTGTCATCCCTCTGAACTATGTTAGCGGCTAGTGAAGGCAGGTCAGTAAGTCCTTGGATTTGTTGTGGGTTGTGCCTGGGGGTCATCATGGACAATAAAATAATAAGTAATGAGCAGGAAAACAGCTCTTCAAACAGGTGGGAAAACCACTC
>PVJC01050758.1:0-11699 GCA_004026665.1 Murina feae | reverse complement strand
GGGGCAAGAGTTGTTTCAGTGGGGCTTTTGTGCTCACTGCATCTGCCCCGAGTGTGTTCCTTGTGGATCTGAGTTTTATTTAGGATGGTCCCACTCTGGCCACTGGGTGAGGGCTGGCTCCTGTATCTTTAAGGAGGTGTTGAGTTAGCCTTTGCCTTAGGCTACTCAGCCTTTTATATGCAAAAGCCTCTGACTCAGCTTGGGAGGGGCAGGGCCTCAGGGAGTTTGCAGGGCAGGGTGGAGCAAGTAGCTATGGCTACTTCTCAGCCCTGCGCTAAGAGACACTGGGTCTCTGTGTCCCATGGTAATTGCTGCAAGCAACTCTGAGAGAAACCAGCTTTGGACTTCCTCCTGGTGCCAGTCAGTTCCCCTTCTCTGGGTGTGCGTGCGTCTGGGTCCTCAGAAACTGGCTTGGAACTGGAGTTCAGAGCTGCCGGGAGCTTGTGGTACCCTGCGGTTTGAAAAAGAACCGCGTCCTCTGGCGCCAGCCCTCTCCCCGAGCCCCATGCGTGCGCCTCCGTACCTCTGTACTTTGCTTCCGCCACTCCTCTGAGTCTCAGACTCTTTCTAGTTGTAGAATTTTTACTCAGCCAGCCTTCCTGTGGGTGTGAGTGGTGTCCGTGTTTTCTTTTCGTGGATATTCTGAAATAGTTGTTCACGGCTGCATTTACGGTGTTTACCTTATGCTGCCATCTTGGATTCTCCTCTATTCTTGGTAGAGCTTAAAATCTAGAGGAGGAACACATGGTTACTATACAGTATTTATTTAGTTTACATTTTCTTTATGTTTTGTTTGAGATCTCATGGAGCAAAAATTTTTATGTTGTAGTATAGTTTTGTCATGTTTTGGCTTTCAAAACCCCTTCAGTCATCTCTTTTATCTATGAAAGCCTCCTTAAGCAGCGTTTTCTAGTCTTGTAGAATGGGGACCTGTGAAATAATAGAAAATGCTTTGCACTTAGGACCCTCCCAGACCTTGTCCTATGTATATCTTTATCTGGATGTTCATTAATATTCTTAACAGGTAAACATAAGTATTTCTTTGAAGTGCTCTGGCAAATTAATGGGACTCAAGGAGGGTGTGGTGGCAACCTCTGATTTACAGACAGTTGGTCAGAAGTACAGGTATAATCTGGGCTTGGGACAGGCATGTGAAATGGAAGTTGGTGGGGCCAGTCTAGTGGGAATGAGCCCGTAATCTGTGAGATCTGATACTATCTCCAGATACTAGAATTGAGTTAAACTCTAAGACACCGCCCCCCCATCCCAAGGTGGTGTCATAGAATAGCTTGTTGTGAGAGGAACCCCCCCACACACACACACACATACACATTTGGTGACCAGAAGTATCACAAGTAAAGTGTTCTGTGTGAGTAGTAAAGGAGATCCACAGAAGAGAAACACAGTAGGGGAGAACAGAACCAGGTTTTTTCCTACTTAGGACGGAAAAACCTGAGTTTTTCCCATTATAGGATCATAACCACTTGTTTTATTCTTATGGTAAATACAACTAATGAAGGAAATTCAGGCAATGGAATTACTAGCAGATGGGAATTCCACAGTGAAAGCCATGAGGCTAGAAACCATTTGTGAAAAAGAAGGTTGGTATAGCTGGAGAGTATGAAAAATTAGATGCTGTCCATGAGGTAGGCAGAAAGCAGATCAAACAGGGCAGAGTAAACTGTGATTAGGAGTTTGAATTTTTAAGTGAAATGGGAAATTGCTGAAAGGTTAAATTCTTGCTTTAAACGTGAGACCTGGTGATATCTTGCAAAAGAGCGCTTTGGTCTGCTCTGTAGAGAATGGGTTAGAGTAAGTCACCACTTCCCATTTGGGAAGTTATACAGTAGTATAAACTAGGGTCAGAATTGACTTGTGCACAGTGTTCCTGGTAGAGTTATAGGCAAGTAGAACTCAGAGATAAATGTGACAATTTGATGATAGATGGGGTGTTGGAAGAGTAAATGAGAAAAAAGATCAAGACAACCCCACTGGTGCAGCCGCTATGGAGGACAGTATGGAGTGTCCTCAAAAAATTAAAAATGGAACTCCCATTTGACCCTGCGATCCCACTTCTGGGAATATATCCCAAGAAACCAGAAACACCAATCAGAAAGGATATATGCACCCCTATGTTCATAGCAGCACAATTTACCATAGCTAAGATTTGGAAACAGCCTAAGTGCCCATCAGCAGATGAATAGATTAGAAAACTGTGGTATATCTATACAATGGAATACTATGCTGCTGTAAAAAAGAAGGAATTCTTACCATTTGCAGCAGCATGGATGGAACTGGAGAGCATTATGCTAAATGAAATAAGCCAGTCAATGAAAGAAAAATACCACATGATCTCACTTATTTATGGATAGTAAAGACCATTATAAATTGATGAACATAAACAGATACAGAAGCAGAACAACATTGAACAGACTGTCAAACTACAGCTGGAAGGCTCAGGAGGGTTGGGGGGGAGTTAAGAGATCAACTGAAGGACATGTATGCATGCATATAAGCATAATCAATGGACACAAGACACTGGGGGAAGGTCAAGGGGAAAAATGGAGACTTATTTAACACTCTTTGTAATACTTTAAGCAATAAAACAAAATTAAAAAAAAAAGACTGAACCCCAGGTTTCTGGCTTGAGTCACTGGCTAGATGGAATAGCTCTTTATTCAGATAAAGACTACTGTAAGAGAGCCTGGTTTTGATTTTGTCTCAGTTTCTTTGTTCGGGAGGCATTCAAAAGTTTGGTGTTAGATAGGTAAATCTTAAGTTTGAGTTGCTTGTGAGACTGCAAAGCATGGATGAGAAGGATGCAGATGTACTTAGGATTCCGGAGCTCAGAGAGAGGTTGTTATATGTGCTAGCAGGATTTAGGTAGAATTTGGCAGTGAGCCTGCAACTGCACAAGGCAGGTTTAAATATAATATCTTTACTACATATATTTCCCTAAATAAATATTTTCCTTATAAGAAAAATATGCGTAAGTTTTTTGATCAACTTGAATACATTATTCTTCTAGAGCTGGCTGTAACAAAATTGGCAAATGTCTCATATTGTTAGTTAGTTACACTTAATATTGTAAATACTTCAGAGAGATTTTCCCTGCTTATTTCATGATCCATTTTATTCAAATACTTCATATAAATTTTTGACATCAGTGTGTTTATCATTAACAAAGTCCCTCCCTTTCTTTTCTTTATTGATTAAGGTATTACATATGTGTCCTTATCCTCCTATTGTCCTTTCTCCACCCCTCCTGACCCCAACCCACGCCCTCCCCTGGTGTCTGGGTCCATTGGTTAGGCTTATATGCATGCATACAAATCCTTTGATCTCTCCCCCTTACCCCACCCTCCCCTACTTTTTCTCTGAGGTTTGATGGTCTGACCGATCCTTCTCTAGATCTGTTTTTGTTCATCAGTTTATGTTGTTCATTATATTCCACAAATGAGTGAGATCGTGTGGTATTTGTCTTTCATTGATGGGCTTATTTCACTTAGCATAATGTTCTCCAGTTCCATCCATGCTGCTGCAAATGGTAGGAGTTCCTTCTTTTTTACCACAGCATAGTATTCCATTGTGTAGACATACCACAGGTTTTTATTTTTATTTTTTTAATTTTATTGATTTTTTACAGAGAGGAAGGGAGAGAAATAGAGAGTTAGAAACATCGTTGAGAGAGAAACATCCATCAGCTGTCTCCTGCACACCTCCCACTGGGGATATGCCTGCAACCAAGGTACATGCCCTTGACCAGAATCGAACCTGGGACCTTTCATTCCACAGGCCGATGCTCTATCCACCAAGCCAAACCGGTCAGGGCATACTACAGGTTTTTAATCCACTCATCTGCTGATGGGCACTAAGGTTTCCAAACCTTAGGTGTTGTAAATTGTGCTGCTATGAACATAGGGGTTCATATATCCTTTCTGATTGGTATTTCTAGTTTCTTGGGATATATTCCTAGGAGTGGAATCACTGGGTCAAATGGGAGTTCCATTTTTAAATTTTGGGGGAAATTCCATACTGTTCTCCACAGTGGCTACACTAGTCTGCATTCCCACCAGCAGTGCACGAGGGTTCCTTTTTCTCTATATCCTCACCAACACTTGTTTGTTGATTTGTTGATGATAGCCATTCTGACAGGTGTGAGATGGTACCTCATTGTTGTTTTGATTTATATTTCCCGAACGATTAGTGACTTTGAGCATCTTTTCATATGTCTCTTGGCCTTCCTTATGTCCTCTTTAGCAAAGTGTCTATTTAGGTCCTTTGCCCATTTTTTCATTGGGTTGTTTATATTCCTTTTGTTAAATTGTCGGAGTTCCCTGTAAATGTTGGAGATCAAACCCTTATCAGAGATAACATTGGCAAATACGTTCTCCCATAAAGTGGGCTTTCTTGTTTTGTTGATGGTTGCTGTAAAGAAGCTTTTTATTTTGATGTAGTCCCACTTGTTTATTTTCTTGTTAGTTTCCATTGCCCTAGGAGCTGTATCAGTGAAGATATTGCTTCGGCATATGTCTGAGATTTTGCTGCCTGTGGATTCCTCTAATATTTTTATAGTTTCCCATCTTAGTTTTAAGTCCTTTATCCATTTTGAGGTTATTTTTGTGTATGGTGTGAGTTGGTGGTCTAGCTTCATTTTTTTGCATGTCTCTGTCCAATTTTCCCAACACCATTTATTGAAGACTGTCTTGATTCCATTGTATGTTCTTGCCTCCTTTGTCAAATTTTAAGTGAGCATAATGGTTTGGGTGTATTTCTCGGTCTCTATTCTATTCCATTGGTCTATTTGTCTGTTTTTGTGCCAGTACCAGGCTGTTTTGAAAACAGTGGCTTTATAATATAGCCTGATATCTGGTATTGCAATTGATTGTGTAACAGAGTTTTTCAGAGCACATTATTTTCATTTTGGTCTGAGCTTTGTGACATACAGCACTTTCGAGGAATTTAATTAAGCCACAAGAACCTTTTCATACAACTTTAATAACAGCACACTTGGCTTTACAAAATTTGTTCTGAAAGTATATATAGTCATGATTACCCTGTAATTATTTATTGCATAGCTTTGTTTTCAACAATGCCCAACATATACCTCAACCTCATAATTACCAAATTCCTAGTAAATTCTTTTACTTTTTTTTATAAGTCAAGAACCAATCTGTCAAGTGAATTCCATAAACATGCAAAAGAAGCATTGCTTGGGCTTCTTCAATGGAATGTTTTCCCCCCGGAAAGTTCCATACAGTCTTTGATCACCTCCTTTTTTAGTGGAACCTTAGTATGTCTTCATTTGGTAGTGTTTCTTTCTTAAAGCAGCCTTACTCTTGAAAATCACATATTGTGGCAGTTTCTTTTTATAGTTGATTGTAGTTATTTTTTACTGCCTTAATAATCACCTTTCCCCCCTTTTGTATGTATGTGCATTAAAGTTATTTAGGGGAATGATTTATAATATAAAAGCCTTTGTAAGGATCATTGTTGAGTGTAAAAAATTCAGTTTTCATTTTAAAATAACTTAGTGAATTTCCACCCTAAAATTTTTTATTCCATTTCCTTTCCAGTATTTGTCAGGGGTACCAGATTTATTAATACACTTTTCCATGACCATGCAGAGAATTGCCCTGTAGAAAGGATATATGTTTCCATTTAAGTGACGAAAGTATTTGCAGCCTTGATCCTGGAAAAATATCTAGAGGTGAGGAAAAACAAAGCAAACTAATTTTAGTGTGAATGACACCACTTTTGTAGCCTCTGATGTGGTAGAAATTTTGTAAGAGGACTGATAAATCAAGGCTTTCTTCTGTTGCCATTTTCTTTCAATAAACTTGTTCTTTGCTAAATCCTGTTAAATAAAAGTGTAGTTAAGAGGACATTTTATTTGGTTGTAGCTTTAGTGCTTAAAATTTTTTCTTAAATTACCCTAATTACACTGATCTATATTTAAGATATAATGATGTGAGAGTAACTTCAAATATTAAGTGTGATATACAGGTAGTATAATTAGGTCTGGTTAGATCAGAGAAAATTCTAAAGTGATTTCTTTCTTTCTTGGGCCTGCTACTATGAAACACTGTAAATCAGCAATTTTATATTATGTAACTGTTCAGAAAAGGTAACTGAAAATCTTGTCTGTTTCTGCATGACTGTTTTCCTTCTACATCTAAGGGAATGGAAATGTGATATAAATATGTAAATTCATCTCCGAGAAGTAATGTAAGGCACATACTTTATGATGAAGGATCAGTTATATAAATATGAAAATGTAAAATGCTCACTAGAAAAATACTAATAAAACTTGGACAAGAAGAAAGAAACTAAAGTTATGTTTACATTCAACCTAAGTTTATTATTTAGGCTAGCCAAATGAATATTAGAATATTTCATTTATATTTGCCCGTGGGGATTAAATTTTTTTCTTTGTCTTTCTAAAGGCATTTTGTTTTCTGAACACCTGTGGTTGGGATCATAATCATACAAAAGGACAAATAATTTAAAGCCTGCATTTTTTTAAAGGGAGATAGAAAGTTGGATTTTCTTAAAGTATATCTTTTTATAAAGCAAGGAAAAATCATTTTGCATGAAGTTTCTGCCATTCATATACTTTACAGATAGATGTTTTTATAGACCCAAAGAATGTCTTAAAATATCACAGTTTTAGGAAATACTAAGTCAAGATTAATGTGCATTTGACTGAAAAGACAGATTATTGAAACTGTGGAATTGTTTCAAAAGATCAAATGTCTTTCCTTACTAAGCACAGTGTTTCATGTTCTCACCTATTTAATCTTTGTGTGACATCACTTACCACATACTTGAAAACAAAATTAGCAGATCTTTGAGAAGGCCTGTCTTCTTTCTGTAGTGTCTTTGTAACTTGTGTCTGTGCAGATAAATTAATATATTGGCCAAGTCTATAAAATAAGAAAAGGAAAAGAGTTTGTGATAAGTAGAAAGGAAGAAAATGTTCTGGTTACTAATATTTTTTCCTTTTCAATTTTACTTTTCTCTTTTACGTTCATTCTTCTCTTATCCGTGTGTTAAACTTTCCTTGCATTTTCTCAAATGACTTTCAGAAATAGAGTCTAACACAGCTAACTTTCTGTTTCCTTTTCTGCCTCCTGTCTAGTATAGAGTATTTTTTTAAATTTATCTTTATTGTTCAGATTATTACAGTTCTTCCTCTCTTTCCCCCCCATAGCTCCCCTCCTCCCAGTTCCCATCCCACCCTCTGTCCCCGCCCCCCCACTGTCCTCATCCATAGGTGTACGATTATTGTCCATTCTCTTCCCGCACCCTCAACACCCTTTACCCCCGAAATTGTCAGTCCACTCCCTTTCTATGCCTCTGATTCTATTCTAGTCACCAGTTTATTCTGTTCATCAGATTTTTTATTCATTTGTTTTTTAGATTCACTTATTGATAGATATGTATTTGTTGTTCATAATTTTTATCTTCACTTTTTCTTCTTCCTCTTCTCAAAGGATACCTTTCAGCATTTCATATAATACTGGTTGGGTGGTGATGAACTCCTTTAGCTTTTTTTTGTCTGTGAAGCTCTTTATCCGGCCTTCAATTCTGAATGATAGCTTTGTTGGGTAAAGTAATTTTGGCTGTAGGTTCTTGCTGTTCATCATTTTGAATATTTCTTGCCACTCCCTTCTGGCCTGCAAAGTTTCTGTTGAGAAATCAGCTGTCAGTCGTATGGGTTCCCCCTTGTAGGTAATTAACTGCTTTTCTCTTGCAGCTTTTAAGATTCTCTCCTTGTCTTTTGCTCTTGGCATTTTAATTATGATGTGTCTTGGTGTGGTCCTTGCTTGGATTCCTTTTGTTTGGGATTCTCTGCGCTTCCTGGACTTGGAAGTCTATTTCTTTCACCAGGTGAGGGAAGTTTTCTGTCATTATTTCTTCAAATAGGTTTTCAATATCTTGCTCTTTCTCTTCTTCTGGCACCCCTATAATTCTGATGTTGGTACGCTTAAAGTTGTCCCAGAGATTCCTTACACTATCTTCATATTTTTGGATTCTTCTTTCCTTTGGCTTTTCTGGCTGGGGGGGTTTTGCTTCTTCATATTTCATATCTTTGACTTGATTCTTGCGATCCTCTCATCTGCTGTTGGGTCTCTGTATATTATTGTTTATTTCAGTCAGTGTATGCTTAATTTCTAGCTGGTCCTTTTTCATATCCTCGAGTGTCTCACTAAATTTATCAGCAGTCTCTAGAAAATTCTTGAAAAACCTAATAACTGTGGTTTTGAACTCTATATCCAGTGGTTTGCTTTCCTCTATTTCTGTCATTTGTGACCTGTTTCTTAGTTTCCGCATTTTGGCTGCTTTCCTGCGTTGATAGAGTGGCTTTCTGTGCTAGGTGTTCTATAGGGCCCAGTGATTCAGCCTCCCCAATCACCTGGGGTGAACACTCTTGTTGTACGCCTTTGAAGGCTGGGTGCACAGTCTTGTTGTCAACATTTATCACTGGGAGGTATCACTGGGAGGAAATGACCTGCAGGCCTTTCTCCTCGTTGTTTGGGGTTTGGAACTTTTGGAGTTCTGTCCCAGCTGCAGTCCCTTAGGTTATGCTGTAGGCAGGCAGGCGCACAGCTTGGGCGAGGTTGTAGGTGGGGTGGGGTGGGGTCTTAGAATCACCAGGCAGAGCAACCCACAATGGTTGCCCCTCAGCTGACTCCACAGCTTCTCCTGGATTTGGCACCTCCACGCCTGGGGTTTGCACGCCTCTGAGTTCCCGAATCTCCGCGTCAGTGATCGCTGCGAACAGCTCTGCTAGAATGCCATTGGTCTTCCACCCCATTGCCCGACAGACCGCATCGCATTCAGCGCAACTCCAGAGTTTATAACCTCCTTCCAAGCTGCGGACCCAAGCGCAGCTGCTGCCACCCTTTCACCCGTGCCGCCTCCGTTCCGCACTTCCATACCTCTCAGTTTTGGCGCCGGGAGCTTCTACTCAGTCTGACTGCACTCCTTATCTTGCCTTTTAGTTGTAAAGCTTCCCCTCTCTTGGCTCTGGAGGATGGCCGTTTATCTGTATAGTTGTATTTTTATAATGTAGTTGTGGAGGCTGTGCATTTAGGTATATACCTCATGCCACCATCTTGGTTCTCTAGTATAGAGTATTGAGCTGTAATGTGTTATCTGCAACTCAGCTACTCATGCTTGTAATTAAAAAAAAAAATAAGTAAAAATATTCTGAAAAGAAAATGAGCGAGGACTTCAGGGATCATTAATTCCCATGATTATTTATTGAGTATTCACATTATGCATAATGGTAATTTATGAAACATAAAAATGTTGATATAACATACAGGGTCTGTCTCATGTTACTTATAATCTTAGGGAGAGCAGATATGAAAAATTAAAGGGCATTAGGAGAAGCCCTTTAGGAGAAGATAGTATAAAAGATGCCATATTAGTTGCATGCCAAAATGGATAGTGCAGAGGTTTTAGGCTACTGGACATTCAAAGGACAGAGTGCTCAATTACAGGGGGTTAAAGTGGTCAGGGAAGGCCTCCCAAAGGAAGGGTGAATGAAGGTGAACAGGAAATGGAGGGAGAACATTGGAGGAGCAGGAGGAGAATAAGCAGATGGAGGAATCGAAACTCTTACATCCAGGTGGTGCTTACTTAGCAGGTTGAAAGCTGTAAGGAAGAGTAATGCAATGTACCTTTGGAGCAGTGGATTCTATAGAGATTGCAGGAGTTCCTGATAGCCCTTGAAAGCTCTTAAGTCAAGGAGAAAGAATGGAACTTAAGAAACTGGAACGGAAAACACTCATTTGCCTCCTTGAAGCCCTCAGTAATAAGGACACAATCAGTTTCATTTCATTGTGAAATGAAAATTAAGTTTATATCAAAATGGGGGGTTCTTTAGGAGGAGCATCTATCCTAATGCAATCAATGAAAGATGAGTTAACTTGGAAATTCTAAGATCTCACATCTCTGGGGGCCAGAGATGAGAGTTAGAGAATAATAATTGGCCTGTGCTGCTTTAGCAAGAGCCAAGTGACAGGATTCCCTGATTCAGATAAGTGCCAGTTGATGAGTCAGAAATACCTGTATAAACTAGGAAAGATAGTTAACTATTCAGAATATCATAATGATTTAAAACAAAAAAAAAGAAAATCCCATTTGTTTAATTCCTTTGTCCCTCTTTGCGGACTGTTAGTTCATAATCAACTCCTTAGCTTGCACAGTGCTTTCCTCAGTTTTTCCCTCTACATCATACAACAGGTAGCATTCAGAAGTGCCTTGGAAGCTGTAGTTTAGAGAGCTTTTGCCTTTTTCAGCTCATTGAGAGCAGTGGTTGATAGAATGCCCGATGTGAAACAGGAATCTCAGTTCCTGCCTGCTTAGCAAGTTAGGATGAATTAGTGATGAAGTGCTTTGCAGCGAGAGGGGGTGGGGGGGGGATGGCTTTATTTCCTCCCATGTGTTTGCCATCGCTGACTCCAGCCTTCATTTTACAGACAGGGAGACCAACACCTCGAGAAATAGTTAACTTCAGTAGGATTTCACAGTTAGTAGCTGAACTTCTAGTGAAAAGTTTTGGTTTTCACATTTTTATTCCAGTGTTTTGCAATAAGTCCTAATAAGGTAGACCATATGTTTGTTTCTTTAGAAAATTTTTAGTCTTTTATATAGGAAATATATTAACATCAAGAATATATACTCCGACACTAGAGTTTTACTTGCAGATTACAGTGTATTAGAATGATATCAACTGGCTATTGTTTCTCATGTGGTGATTTCGTTTTCTAAAATCAGATCACATTTGAATGTATAGACAAAGAGTTTTGACTTTACAAAGGCGGGAATGTGGCCCAAAGAGAGATGACTTTGGGCACAACTTTACTGGACATTTTAAAAATTAGTTATGCATGTTAGTGCAGTATGAGAATACTGTGTCCCTGATAGAAATCCTATATAATAAAAGGTCAATATGCAAATTGACCCTAACAGCAGAAACACTGGGAATGACTGGTCACTATGACACACACTGACCACTAGGGGGCAAATGCTCAATGCAGGAGCTGCCCCCTGGTGGTCAGTGCACTCCCACAGGGGGAGCTCTGCTTACAAATGCTCAATGCAGGAGCTGCCCCCTGGTGGTCAGTGCACTCCCACAGGGGGAGCTCTGCTTAGCCACAAGCCAGACTGATGGCTGCCAGCACAGCAGTGATGGTGGGAGCCTTTTCCACATCCTCAGCAGCACTAAGGATGTCTGACTGCAGCTTAGGTTTGCTCCCCACTGGCAAGTGGACATCCCCCGAGGGCTCCCAAACTGCCAGAGGGATGTCTGACTGCTAGTTTAGGCCTGATCCCCCAGGGAGTGGGCCTAAGCCAGCAGGTAGGCATCCCTTGAGGGGTCCCAGGCTGCAAGAGGGCACAGACCTGACTAAGGGACTCCCCCCCCACACCCCCACACCCCCTCTAGTGATACTATAAATTCGCTGGAGACAAAAGTTGTAATTTATTCAGTTGGTTTTAAAATCAAATATTATAATTTAGTGTGCCAGTGGATGGGTATGTACTCCTACTTTTTTAAAGTCAGGTTTATTAAGGTATAGTTTACCTATAGTAAAACCCTTTAAGCATAATTTTAGCAAATGTGACCACTGCCAAAGTATAGAATACTAGGGGCCCGGTGCACAAAAATTTGTGCACTTGGGGTG
>PVJC01050757.1:0-11709 GCA_004026665.1 Murina feae | reverse complement strand
ACTTTTTATTTTTACCTTTTTCTTCTTCCTCCTCTTCTTAAAGAATGCCCTTCAGCATTTCAAATAATCCTGGTTTGGTAGTGATGTACTCCTTTAGCTTTTTCTTGTCTGTGAAGCTCTTTATCTGACCATCAATTTTACATGATAGCCTTGCTGGGTAGAGTAATCTTGGTTGTAGGTTCTTGCTATTCATCACTTTGAATATTTCTTGCCTCTCTCTTCTGTTGAGAAATCAGCTGACAGTCGTATGGGTACTCCCTTGTAGGTAACTAACTGTTTTTCTATTGCTGCTTTTAATATTCTCTCTTTGTCTTTTGCCCTTGGCATTTTAAATGTGATGTGTCTTGGTGTGGTCCTCCTTGGATTCCTTTTGTTTGGGGTTCTGTGTGCTTCCTGGACTTGTAAGTCTATTTCTTTCACCAGGTAGGGGAAGTTTTCTGTCATTATTTCTTCAAAATGTTTTCTATATCTTGCTCTCTCTTTTCTTCTGGTACCCCTATAATTCTGATGTTGATATGCTTAAAGTTGTCCCAGATGCTCCTTACACTATCTTCACCCTTCTGGATTCTTTTTTCTTTTTTTTCTCTTCCAGTTGGGTGCTTTTTGCTTTTTCATGTTTCAAATCTTTGACTTGATTATTGCAAACCTCTAGTCTGCTGTTGGATCTAATTGTAATATTACTAAGTTTATTGGCAGATTCTAGAAAATTCTTGAAAAACCTTAAAACCGTAGTTCTGAACTCTATATCCAGTAGTTTGCTTTCCTCTATTTCTGTCATTGTGACCTGTTTCTTTGTATCCGCATTTTGGCTGCTTCCCTGCGTTGATAGAGTGGCTTTCTGTGCTAGGTGTCCTATAGGGCCCAGTGATTCAGCCTCCCCAATCACCTGGGGTGGACACTCTTGTTGTACGCTGGGTGCATAGTCTTGTAGTTATCACTGGGAGGTATTACTGGGAGGAAATGACCTGCAGGTCTTTCTCCTCGTTGTTTAGGGTTTGGAACTTTTGGAGTTCTGTCCCAGCTGCAGTCTCTTAGGTTATGCTGCAGGCAGGCAGGCGCACAGCTTGGGCGGGGTTGTAAGTTGGGTGGGGCGGGGTCTCAGAATCACTGGGACAGAGCAACCTGCAATGGCTGCCCCTCCGCTGACTCTGCAGCTTCTTCCGGATTTAGCACCTCCAAGCCTTGGAGTCTACGCACCTGAGTCCCCGAATCTCTGTGTTCGTGATCGCTGTGAACCGCTCTGCTAGAATGTCATTCATCTTCTGCCCCGTTGCCCGACAGCCGCATCGCATTCAGTACGACCCCGGAGTTTATAATCTCCTTCCAAGCCGCAGACCCAGGTGCTGCTGCCGCCACCCTTTCACCCGCGCCACCTCGGTTTCACGTGTTCGTACCTCTCAGTTTTGGGGCCGGGAACTTCTACTCAGTCTCAATGCACTCCTTCTCTTGCCTTCTAGTTGTAAAGCTTCCCCTCCCTTGGTTCTGGAGGATGGCCGTTTATCTGTATAGTTGTATTTTTATAATGTAGTTGTGGAGGCTGCGCATTTAGGTAAATACCGTACGCCACCATCTTGGTTCTCCCAAGTTTTATTTCTTTAGAATGATTATAAATTGCATTGTGTTTTTAATTTCAATTGCCACATGTTTATTGATAGTTTATGAAAATATTAAGTTTTGTGTATTGATATTATATCCTATGACTTTGCTGATGTCACTTAGTTCTATGAGTTGTTTTGGTAGATTCCTTGGGCTTTTCGTTGTCATTTACAAATTGGACAGTTTTATTTCTTCCTTGCCAATATATATGTCTTTTATTTTCTTTTTTGCTTTTTTGTGGTGGCTGGGACTTCCACTACTATTTTGAGTAAGAATGGTCAGAGTGGACATTTTTTTGCCATAGAATAGTGGTAATAGTGAGTGGTGCCACTCCCATTGTTCACCCTTAATTTCTAGGACTATGAATACTGGCTATAATGAGTGGCTGGGGAAATAGAATGATTGGTGTCTATAGAATGGATTGCTCTAGACAGTTAATTTTTAAAATATTTTATTGAACACTCACTGTGGAAAGAAATATCTTTAAATTCAGAGATGTCTGTTCACATACCTCTTCTCCATATTTCCTTGTCACCAATTTTCTAATGATGCTCATTCCTAGTTCCTGACCATCCAGCCAAACCATTGGCCGCAGATTCTGAATCAGTATGTAATCACATGTCTGGCCAAATCTTTTTTCTAAGCAAACTAAAAGCCAGGTGCACAGCTCTCAGTTCTCCTCATTGGGAAGATTTCCCTTCATCACTGTCCTTCTGGGATGCCTTAGAAAGGGGCTCTAGTGTCTCAGCTGTCCACTTTTAAGTGGTCTTGAATATCCTACAGAACTACCTATAAACCAGACCTGAGTTTGGGTAGAAAGCCAGTTGATGGTAGGAACTTTCCTCAAGGAATTCATGCTGAGAGATAAAAGGCAGTGCAGTAGGATTTGGTGACCATAGGCATTTGGTCACTTAGCCCATGGTTAAGCATCCAGTCTCTACAAAGACCCAGTAGCAAATTAACAGCTGTTTCTTAAAAGGAGAATAGTTATCTACAGTGGATGTCATGATTTTGCCCCCAAAGCCTTAAAGGCTATGCTTTGATTCATCAAGAGGCTTCTGCCAAAGATTCCAGACAGCGTCCTGATCTGCCACTGACACCATTGGATCTGCTGGCTTATATGGCTCAAGCAGCAGACCATGTAAGTTCTGGGGACCACTCAAAAGAAGCAACATTTTGACTAAATGGACCAGGGTAATTCACCCAATGAGGGCTATGTTGCCTCCAACGTCCAAAGATACCTGCTAGGCACTGTGCCTCTTTTTTTATTTGTAGGAAAGGCCAGTTGCAACAACTTATCCTTCACTTTAGCAGAGATATGTTGACATGAGTCACATCATCACCCACATCATGGGACCCCTAGAAATTAGATTGGAGTAGAAAGCCCCTGAATTCTTGTCAGATTTATTTCTCACCCTCTGATACGCAAATGTCTTATCAGTAACTCTAGATTGTTACTTCTTGCTTACTAGACGGCAATCAGTATAATGGCATTAATGTATTGGACCAGAGTGATAATCATTTTGAAGGGAAAGGTGATCAAAATCAAGCAAACTAAATTATGACTTACAACTGGAGAGTCAATATATCCCGGAGGTAGGACAGCAAAGGTATGTTGTGGCCTTGCCAACTGAAAGCAAACGGTTTCTAGTGGGTGTTGACAGAGATGGAAAAAAAGGCATTTGCCAGATCAGTAGTTGCATACCAGTTTCCGGGGATGTATTAATTTTCTCGAGCAATGAAATTACATCTAGTATAGAAGCTACATTTGAAGTCACATCTGTTTAAGCTTAACGATAATTCATTGTCATTCTTCCAAGTTCCATCAGTCTTCTGGACAGTCCAGATAGGTGAATTGAATGGGGATGTGGTAGGAATCATCACCCTTGCATTCTTCAAATGCTTCATGGTCGCATTAATCTCTGCAATCTCAGGAAAGTCATACTTCTTTTGGTTTAGTTTTCTTATGTAAAGACAGTTTAAGAGCTTTCACTTGGCCTTTCCTGCAATACCCTTAATTCTATAGGTCAGGGAACCAATGTGGAGATTCTGTCAAATAATGATTCTGGAACTGGAGAAATAATCTCAGTGAGTTTAGGAACCCACTGTGAGGTGAATCTGAACTAAAACACCATTAAACACCTGTCTTCCATCAACCCCTACTCTGATGATGAATCACAGTGACCTTTTGGGTTTCCTGGAATCAGCTTCATTTCAGAGTCAGTGTCCATAAGTCTCTGAAAGGTCTAGTTATTTCTTTTTCCCCGTGCAGTTACCCTGGTAAAAGGCCATTGTTCCCTTTGGGGGAGGATGGGAGAAAGCTTAGCAGTGAAATTTTTGACAGTGTACATGGGTCATTCCTTAAGGTCATTCTTTAAGAGGTTATGGGTCAGTACACTGACTTAAGTCTGGGAACTATGACTGTTTTTGATTTAGAGTAGGCTTTTGTTCATTTGACCTAGAACTTTTCTGCTTATACGCATCGAGTAAGAAGGCTTCCTGTCTTATTTCTAGGAACAACATGCTCAACTAGCCAATGCCATAGGTCTGTGTGAGTGAGATTATTCTGATTGCTGCTCTGACTCCACTGTCCATTACGGTAACCAAGCCCACCTTGCCTCTGGTGGTAGAGTGACCCCACTTGGCTGCTGCCACCCTAGGAACCAATTACTCCCATTGCATTTATGTTTCTTACTTCAGTGACTTCAGTTCCCACTGTAAGGTTTAGTATGAAAGAAGTCATCACATAGCTTTTTAAGGATGCCAGTGTTCTCCTCACAGATTTATTTCTCACTAGGGACCTGGTGCACAAAAATTTGTGCACTTGTTGGGGGGAGGTCCCTCAGCCCGGCCTGTGCCCTTTTGCAGTCTGGTACACTTCGGGGAGGGATGTCCACCTGCTGGCGTGCCTGGCTAGCCTGGGTGAGGGGCTGAGGGCCATTTTCAGGCTGCCCACAGCCCATTCAGGGTTTGTGCACTGGGGGGTGGGAGGGCTGGTGAGTGCAGGCCTGGACATTTCCCACCGGAGGGCCTATGATCGCACAAGCCTGGTGGGCCCCCACCACTGAGGGGACACACCTGGCGCAGAGCTGGGTGGCAAGTCAGGGGCAGATGCTGGTGCAGGATCCCTCGGTGGGGCCCTGCTGCTGAGCAAACACACCCAGGGTGGAGCCGGGCAGCGGACTGACTTCGGATGCTCTGCACTGTGCAGCAAACGCTCCTGACGAAGGCAGCAGACCCTGAACGGGTGCTCCCGCATGCCCCCAAGGAGGCCCCAAGGGGGCGGAGCCAGGCAGCGGACCCAGGACAGCGGCTCCTGGATGCCCCAAGGAGGGGCCCCAGGCCGGACACCCCCCCCCCCCCACTGAACTGACACACCAGGCACAGCTGTGCCGGCCGCGGAGGCTCCCAGTGCAGAGCTGCCCTGCCAGCCTCCATCTTGGCTGGGTTAATTTGCATACAGCCGCTCTGATTGGCTGGTGGGCATGGCTTAGGCATCCCGAAGAAACGGTCAATTTCAATATTACGCTTTTATTAGTTTAGATAGTAATGGTTTAAGGTATGCCTTCTGGACCCTTCCAGGGTGAGTGAGTAGATCTTCAATGACAAATCCACTTTAATATTCCTATCTTCCAAAACCTTTGGATTGCTTCCTCTATATTAAACCATAGCAAATCCACTCACTGTGGGCCAATTTTTGGCTCATGTTGAAGCCAGCCAATCAAACTGTTAGCCCTTCCTAACTCCTCAAGCTGCAGCATTAAATACAGAATCTGTGCTTGGTAAGCCTTTATCAATAAATATGACCTGATTATTCCTTCTACCATTATCCAACACCCGTAATATATATGTTCCCTGGATTTCTGTTTGTATAAGTTTTTGTTCTATTCAGACTTTCAGTGGATAAGATGACGTGCATCGAAATAGGAGGGAGGCAATTTGCTTTACTCAATCCATAGATTCAAATGTTAATCTTATTCAGAACCACCTTCACAAACATCCTGAATAATATTTAATCAAATATGTGGGCACCCCGTGACCCAGTCAAGTTGACACATAAAATAATCACCACACCGTTTAGCTTGGGTTGTTTCCACCTTTTGGCTATTGTGAATAATGCTTCTATGAACATAATGTTTGTTTGAGTGTCTGTTTTCAAGTCTTTTGGGTGTCAAATGGTATTTTTATCCAGTTACTGCATATGCTTATTTGAAGTTTAGAATTCTAGTTGCTGAGTCATTTTAATCACCAGAGACATGTTTTAGAAAAAAAAGTTGTGTCACATCTGATGCATGTTTAAGTTATATGGGTTTACTTGTACTGTATTTTATAGGTGATTGAAGAGATTTTCAATGTAAAAGTTTTTTTATGCTTGAATTTTACTTAATTCTGTGGAATTAGTTACTATGAAAAATACAACTATACAGTATTGGTTTCTTTTTATAAAACAAAAATAGTCTCTGACAATTTCTTTTCATATCAATTCAATTCAAATCAGAATTCACCATTTGATGGTTTCCAGCACTGTTTTGGTTGTATGAAGAGTAGTCTGCATTCAGGAATGCTGTTATGAGGACTACCCTGTTCTTTTAGGGTAAACCCAGTAGAGGCCCACAGGCCTCTGAGATCTTTCATGATAGCATCTGGAAGACTTCACCTTTGTGTTCCCTCAATGTTAATGAAATAAAAAGTATATCTGCTTCTCTTGTGCACAGAGAAGTTTGAGGAATGCCTATTTATTTAGTTGTTCATTTTATCATTCAAAGGAGCATTTTGAGCAAAGTAAAAGCATATTTCTATATAACTATATTTATCTTTATAAGACAATGAAGAGAGAGGGAGAATATTTTAGAATTGATATGGCACAGAGAATAAATGGTGATTTTAAAAGAGGACTAAGTTAGGTATTGGGAAATACATTTATTTTACTAAGCCCACTTTACTATTTATATACACTGAGTGGCCAGATTATTATGACCACCTGATGTTTGTAGGTAAATTAGCTATAACTTTGCGCTGAAGTTGCTAGAGGGCCAGACCATTATAAATAGGGAAGCAGGTGTTTACCAAGACAGTAGAAGTGATTTTTATCTGAAGATATGGGTAAACAAGGCGATTTAATGGTCTTTGAACGTGGGATACATACACACACACACACACACACACACACACACACACCGTATTTTCCAGTGTATAAGATGATTGGGCATATAAGACAACCCCCAACTTTTGAGAAGATTTTCTTGGGTTAAAAAGTCCAGACGCAGATCGTATTTGGCACAAAAAGGAGCCGACTGGAGACACTTTCAGTCTCCATCTGGCCCCATTGACGACCTCCGACTTTTGAGAAGATTTTCCTAGGTTAAAAAGTTGTCTTATATGCCAGAAAATACGATTATACACACACACACGCACACACACATGCATACATACATACACACACACTGAGTGGCCAGATTATTATGACCACCCCATCAGTGCTTCGTTGGGCTACATTTTGCCTTCAATACTGCGGCGATTCTTCTTGGCATGGACTCCACGAGATGTTGAAAGGTGATGCAAAGAATCTGACACCATGCCTGATGAATAGTCCAGTTCTTTGAGATTCGATGGTTGTGGAACCAGCTGCCTGATGGCTCTTTTAACTTTGTCCCACAAATGCTCAATTGGATTGAGATCTGGTGATTGTGGGGGCCACCTAAGCAAGGTAAAGTCTCCCTCAAGTTCTTGAAACCACTCCTGCACAATAGGAGCACCGTGGCATGGTGCGTTGTCTTGTTGGAAGAAGCCATCTTCATTGGGATACACCATCAACATGATAGGATGAACTTGATCAGCAATGATACTTAGGTATGTAGATGTTGTTCTACATGAATTAAAGGGCCCAAATCATGCCAGGAAAACATGCCCAAAACCATGACACTGCCCCCACCAGCTTGAAGGGTTGTACTCATGCATGTGGGGTGCATGCTTTCATGCTGTTTCCACCAAATTCTTACTCTACCAAGTTATCTTGGTAACTGCAGACAGCAAAGATGTTCGTACAGGCCTTCGGCTTCCACATCCCATATGATGCATTGTACATCTAATTTACCTGCAACTGTCAGGTGGTCATAATGATCTGGTGTGTGTGTGTGTGTGTATTCCATGTTCAAAGGCTGTTAAATCGCGTTGTTTACCTGTATCTTCAGAAAAAAATCACTTCCACTATCGTGGTAAATAACCTGCTTCCCTGTTTATAATGGTTTGGCCCTCTAGCAATTTCAGTGCAAAATTATAGCTAATTTGCCTACAAACGTCAGGTGGTAATAATAATCTGGCCACTCAGTGTCTGTGTGTGTGTGTGTGTGTGTATGGCTAAAATGCTAAGTGTCCAACTGTCTAATCGGTCACTATGATGCGCACTGACCACTAGGGAGCAGATGCTCAATGCAGGAGCTACCCAAGCTGCAGTGAATTGGCAGTAGCAGGTCTTGGGTGATGCACCCCAAAACCAGAGAGGAAGGAGCCTGAGTCCTCCCTGGGCTGGGCTGTGTGATTCCACCTTCAGTTATGTTGTCTCTGGGTCACTGTCGCCCCGAATCTGGTTTACTGCACACTTGCATTTACGTTCCACACCCTGTACAACAGCAACTTTGTGGAGTGCCCTCTCATAATCTGGGACCCCTCTGAGAATGCCTGAAAGCCAGTTTCAGTCTAATCCCCGTAGGGCAGGCTGAGGGACCCCACCTGCTGGAGGGACCCTGCTCACTCCGCAGATACCAGGGAGGGACCATGGGAGGTTGGCTCCAGGGCGTGTCTGGCCCATCTTTTCCAATCCCATTCTGCTGGCCACCTTCTAATTAATTTCCTTTCAGTGTGCACTAAGCTGTGCACCGGGTCACTAGTTAAGGTATAATTTTGGACAAGCCATTTTACTTTTGTGAGCTACAAGACAGTGAAGATAATACGTACTACTATTTTATAGGATTGTGATCAAACGAGGAGAAGTATGTGAAATCTTTAAAATGATATATAGATGTTAGGTGTCATTTTAGGTTCTAACCTGATAGAGAAAATGGCTATTAGACATAATATGTCTGCTTATATATTGACTGGTTTCTGTATGCCTGCTTAAAAGGTTTCTGCATTTTTCACTGTGGAAATGACTATAAAGAGAAGGAATCTGATTTTGCCCCAAAACTTCAACTCATTGGAAGGAGAAAAGTGAGAATTTTGTAGCTACTCCAAGCCAATTTTTGACATTAAAAACTGTTCCATTTTACTCAGCTTTGTACAGATTACATGGTTTTCACAACTTTACTAATGAATCAGAAATTTGTCAGCATATTTCAACTTGGTATGCATATACTGTAATATTTCAATTTTATTAGAGAGTTTGCAATTTTTTTTATGTTTGCATGTTGAAGATGGCATATTTTTGAGTAAATTGAGGTATATTTGATATAGCAGTTTGAAGAGTACCAAACACTGATCTTTTTACAAGTTTTTTTAGCTTACCTTTATGTCCGACAGAGAGACTAGAGAATTGAGGTAGACAGACTAATCTTTTTTTCTCCAGCATATTTTGATGAGCCATACAGATGGGTTTGTTATATCCCTGTGAGAACAGAAATGAAGTGTTACTTCTGAGATACTTCTTTTATAGAAAAAGGAACTGGTTTGCTTTACTACATATCCAAGGAGCTTTTTTTCATCAGGAGCTAGAGTTAGAATGAAAAATCTCCAAACTTAAAAAAAACCCACAACTTTTTGGAACTGAATAAATTTGAAGTTTACCTTTTTATTTTTCTGAGTTTTGATATGACTCTATGATTACTTATAGTGAGCAATTTGCTTCATCCCATAACATGAGCCAAAAAATTGCATTATATACCTGCTGACACATTGATTCTAGGGCTGGGGAGGAAAAACACAAGATAAGCCTAGAGCATCTTGTAGTACAGAAAGTAAGGAAATGCTAAAAAGAAAAAAAAAAACCCAAAAAGATGGAATCATGTACAAAGGGATATGAGAGCCAGCAGAAAGAGCTTGTAGTGGCCAACACTGTAACAATTTGAGCAACAAAGTAAATGATGTAGTATTGAATTGTAACTCAAAGTATACAATAAATATCAAATAAGTGATTAAATAAATATGTAAATAGATGAAGAAAGACAAACTTCCGTACAAAAGAATTACAAATAATGTTTGCATATGTTCTTTACTCTAGGAGATAGAGCATAATGCCTCCTCTCCCCTTTTGAGAGTGGGCTAGACTTAGTCACTTACAAGAATAGACTGTAAAAATGGAAAAACAGTGGCTCTATCGTGAGGAAGACGTAAACACTACCTTAATTAGCTGATGAAGATTTACACCTCAGTGATATGATGAGAAGGGCAGTTTATCTCTGTGCCATTCTTTCCAAAAACTTGTAACACTAGTTTAGTCACAAGATAATACAGACAAATTTAAATCCGGGGTCATTCTACAAAATCCTCAATCAGTACTCCTTAGAACAGTCAATACCACAAAAAGGAAGCAAAGAGTAAAAACAGTCACAGACCAGAGAAGATAGGGGAGACATGATGACTACATGTAGTGTAGTATACTGGCCAGAGTCCTGGAATATCAGATGGACAATATGGAAAAATGATGAATAATAATAAGTGGGCTTAGTTGATAGTAATGTACCAACATTTGTTTCTTCGTTTTGACAAATGTGCGGTTGTAATGTAGGATGTTAATGATAGGAAAAACTGTGTGAAGGGTATATGTTTACTATCCTTATGGTCTTTTAACTTTTCTGTATATCTAAGATGATTCCAAAATAAAATGTTTACAAAAAACACCTTCTTGGCAAATTTCTTGATCATATCAAATCAAATAATGTGAAGAATAAAAATTGCTTTGTGGTAATCAATTTTTCACTTACCATTTTTTAAAATACTATAATTTTCTTCTAAAATTAAATAATAAGCTGTATTGCCACTATTTAGATTTATAAATTTTCTTATCCATACCAGTAGTTTCATTTATATTTAAAATTTAGTGACCCTTTAGAAGTTACTAATATCTGAAAGTTTTAAAACAGTAAAAGGAGATTAATAAAGTACAGATTACTAGCTGTATATTTTGAAGTGAAGAAGTTAGTAATTTACTATAGGGTATTTAGGATGTGATTTGTGATTCTTTTGAGGATTATAATTTTGAAAGTGCTTAGATTATGTTGATATAGGTTATGGTCATTATAATATAGCACTCTGGGAACTAAATTTAATAGTATTGTAAGTTATGGCAACATCTAAAAGTAATAAAATAGAACAAAAGAATACTTAAAAGAACTTAAAATATACTTATTAACTATGAAAATGAATATAATTAAATTTGTCATTTTTTTTCTAGATTTATTATCTAGGATAGATTTGGATGAACTAATGAAAAAAGATGAACCACCTCTTGATTTTCCTGACACCCTGGAAGGATTTGAATATGCTTTTAATGAAAGTAAGTGGTGTATGCTACATAGAATATTTATTTAACAATGCTGATAGAATTACAGGACAGATGTTATTTGCTGCTTTTATGTGCCAGCATAAATGTTTTATGTATTTCTTTTGAGAAATACTTTTATGGCAAAATAATTCACTTAATTAAAAGAACCAAGTCATGATTTCCCATAAATTGTGAAGTCATTTAAACCAATGGACATGAATTAGATTCAGCTTATGTATTTCAGCCATGAGCATTCAACTCCCTAGTATTTAATTGGAATTCCCAATTATATAAACACTAGGGGCCCGGTGCACAAAAATTTGTGCACTCGGGGTGGAGGGAGTCCCTCAGCCCGGCCTGTGCCCTCTCACAGTCTGGGACCCCTCAGTGGATGTCCTATGATGGCCCCAGTCTGCCAGGCGCCTTTTGTGTGGGGACCTGCCCCCAGCCGCATCAGAGGCTCGGAGCAGTCCTCCTGTGTGTGTCTACCTGCTGGGGGCCTGCCCCCAGGCACACCGTGGAGGCTTGGAGCAGGCACCCCCTCTATGTTGATCTCTCAGACTCTTGCCCTCCCCTGCATGTTGTTCTCTTTTTTGAGCGTGGCCAGGGCTGGGTGCAGCCTGCCTCCCAAGCTTGCC
>PVJC01050756.1:0-11709 GCA_004026665.1 Murina feae | reverse complement strand
TTACCACCAGCCAATCAGAGCAGCTGTATGCAAATTAACCCAGCCAAGATGGAGGCCAACAGCCATGGAGCTAGAGCAAACCAAAGGCTTCTGTTGCAACTGCCTGCCTAGGCTGGCTGAGCCTCTGCTCATGGCCACGCCCACCAGCCAATCAGAGCAGCTGTATGCAAATTAACCCAGCCAAGATGGAGGCTGGCAGAGCGGCTCTGCACTGGGAGCCTCCACGGCCGGCATAGCTGTGCCAGGTGTGTCAGCTCAGTGGGAGGGGGGGTCTGGCCTGGGGCCTCCTCGGGGCATCCAGGAGCGCCTGTCCCAGGTCCACTGCCTGGCTCCACCCCCTGGGGGCCTCCCCGGGGCATGCAGGAGCACGGGGCCTCTGCAGGGTGTGCAGGAGCAGCCGTCCTGGGTCTGCTGCCTGGCTTTGCCCCCTGGGGGCCTCTGTGGGACATCCAGGAATGCCTGTCCTGGGTCCACTGCCTGGCTCTGCCCTGGGGGCCTCCGCAGGATGTCCAGGAACACCCGTCCAGGGGTCCGCTACCTTCATTCGCCCCCCAGGGGCCTCCACAGGGCGTGCGGGAGCATCTGCTGCACAGTGCGGAGAATCTGAAGCCAGTTCACTGCCCAGCTCCACCCCGGGTGTGTTTGCTCAACAGCAGGGCCCCACCGAGGGATTCTGCACCAGCGTCCGCCCCTGGCTTGCCACCCAGCTCTGGGCCAGGTGTGTCCCCTCAGCGGTGTGGGCCCACCAGGCGTGTGCAATCGTGGGCCCTCCAGTGGGAAACGTCCAGGCCTGCACTCACCAGCCTTCCCACCCCCCAGTGCACGAACCCTGAAGGGGCTGTGGGCAGCCTGAAATGGCTCTCAGCCCCTCACCCAGGCAGGCCAGGCATGCCAGCAGGCGGACATCCCCCCCTGAGGTGTCCCAGACTGCAAGAGGGCACAGGCCGGGCTGAGGGACTCTCACCCCCCGAGTGCACAAATTTTTGTGCACTGGGCCCCTAGTGTTATGATAAGCTTCTAGAACAGTAGGGTGTCAGTAGTTAAGTTTGGGGGAGTTGAGGTCATGCACGGATTTTCGAAGGTGCGGCTATGTTGATGCTGGCCCCTCCACTGTGTAAGGGCCGACTGTGTACAAACCCTCTTACAAGAGCACGTGACTTGTGAGGAAGAGAATGAGCTCTGTAGCCAGATTGCTGTCCCCCTCCATCCAGGGCACTGACTTTGATCATCAATTAAAAGGACTCTGATTCACTGTCCCCACTTCTCCTGTAGCTGAATGAGAGACAGACTTCCCTGAGGTGAGCGCAGTGGCCTGGCCCCACAGGTGACCCTGCTGGCTGCACTCACCTCGGGGCAAAGGCCACTTCCTGCCAGCCTTGCCACTGGACCACCGTTGATACCCCGAAGGCAGGGAATCAAGAATCGTCAAGTTTTGCCTTCTAACCAAGCTTCTAGAACCTCCAGAATCAGACCCCGAGGCACCCTCTGCTGTGCAGAATCCCCAGGGACAGGGTCATCAGGTGCCGTTCCCTGTCCTGCTCCTTAGTGGGAGTCTGATCACTTCTGGCCGTGTCTTTGGGGACCACGGGCTTCTACCCCAGGCAGAGAACCAGCTGAGGAGTAAACCCCAGACTGACTTAATGCTGAGACTAGACAGAAAACACACACACACACACACCCGACAAAGGGCTAATAGTTCTGAGCAGCGGTTGTGCTGGTTGAATCCCACTCCTCATCAGCATTCTCAGCCATGAGCAGTGTCCGCCTTTCAGGGTACAGCATCTTCCTTGCTTTCTGCAGTGTGATGTCAGGTGGCATTTGCAAATGTCTGGAATGGCGCAGCCGCTGGGGCAGACTTCCCTGCAAGGATGTGGTTACCATGGTGCCCAGAAGACGGCTTTCAGGGAGAAATGTATCTCCCCCACAAAACAGAAGTAAAATCTGAAAATAGACTGCCACATTTTCTCTCCAGCCACAGAGGCTCTGCAGTATATGTGAGCAAAAGGCAAAGTGCGATTTTAGCTTTTAAAGCACCCTTGTTCCTCTGAATCGAATCGAGCGCGTTTTAGTTATGAACGTGGCCATTGCACGAGTCATCTTATTGCCCCTGTCGCTCATTCTGGTAGGAGAGTCAATAGCCTGGCGATCTAATGGGACTGTTTCTCGAAAGTGCTCCCCTGGGACTCGGGGGCTGTCAGCACAGTCCTCCCAGGTGTCTTCCCACAGTCATCCTATTTTTAGCTCTATGAGCCACATGGGAATCAAACTACACGGAGAGATCACAGCTCCGAGCGTGGGAGGTTTGAGCTGGATGAAAATTTTAGACAAAAATCTCAACTTACAGAGGGAGGATAAAAAAGACAAAACAGGCATCTGACATATCTCGTCAAGCAGGGGTTAGAAATAAAACCAGCACTGCTATTAGGTCTCATATTTCTTTTCTTGCACTTGCTGGTAGGTCGCCTTCTACTTCCCTTATCCCTGTCAGACCTCAAGGGCCACAGGGAGGTGTGGCTCTGAAAGACAGGTGGTCCTCCAGGTAGCACCCCCTAGAGCCAAAGAAAGAGTTCTGCTTCTCAGCCATTCAAGTCTTCAAAGGGCCTCAGGGACCTGGAAATGATGGTGACTACTTACCTACTGTTTTTTCTAAAAAGCCTGGAAAAGGTTTGCTGTGTGATAAATCATGTCACTAGGTCTGGATGTTTCTCCTTTTTTTAAAAAAATATTTTTGTTGATTTCAGAGAGAAAAGGAGAGGGAGAGAGAAAGAGAAATATCAGTGATGACAGGGAATCATTGATTGGCTGCCTCCTGCACGCCTCCTGCTGGGGATCGAGCCCACAACCCGGTCATGTGTCCTTGACTGGAATTGAACCAGGGACCCTTCAGTCTGCAGGCCGACGCTCAATGTACTGAGCCAAACCGGCTAGGACTGTGTCTGCATTTTTACTAGGCAAATGTAAGGGTGCCCTTGGGAAGACAGTGTGCAGTGTCTTTACCAGTGACCAGTATTTTGAAACAAATCACATGATTTGTTGTAGAGAATGTCAGGCGTGGGAAATAGTCACCCTGCAGGTTATTGCACGTGGCCATTGGAAACGGTGTCCTTTCATTGTAGCCCGGTCCTCAGTGCTGCTGTGACTCTCCGTTGCCTCCAGTCCCAGCATCACAGTGGCAAATGCCTGCTCTCCTCCCCCTGCCCAGTTCATTCCCGTGTGTGCTTCAGGGACGGGGGTTGTCATTGTGAGCAATAAAACTACTTCTGAGCTTAGGGACAACAAGCCACGTGAAATTCAATCAGCGTGTGGACTTGCTGGAAGGCTGGAGAAACCGACACTTCACCAGGAAAACCTGCATGTAAGGCTGTGAAAAGTCAAGTGGTCGATGGACAAGCCCAGGCAGCTGGGGCGCCAGGAGGCAGGAGCTGGGGGCATGGCTACTCGGCAGGAGCGTGTGAGCAACGTTGCTGGGGGGGGGGGGGGGGTGTGCCCTTGCTCTTCCTCTAGTCTTGCTTCCAGGACCAAAGGCTCAGCCCAGTAACAGGCCTGCCTCTTGGCTGTAGGCCAAGCAAGTCCTGGCCCTTCAGGTGTGTGGTGGAGGCAGGCACCTGGGTTCCACGTGGCAGCTCGCCCACAAACACGGGCTGCAGGTATCACCACAAAGGAAATGGAAGTGCTACTGAGGAGCAGGAAAGGGTACGGAGCGGGAACGCCGGTTGTCAGGTAGCCCTGCCTGCCGCCCTCCCCGTCCTTGCGGGGGCCACACTCCTGGATCCCTTTTCAGGGTCGATGCCAGTGGAAGTGAGCTGCGGAGATGCTCCCCTCCTGTGCCCCGTGTGTTTCAGAACAAGTGTTCCTTAGTTTTTGTTCCGTTTTCCTTTTCTGTCATCACGTATACTTTCTCGCATTCAATTTCATGATCACCGTTTCCTTTCCCTTGACCTTTAAGGTGTTCACCTCCTCACTTCCCAGTCATTATAGAGACAGCTTGGCCTTGATGCTTCTCTCGCCTTAAAGTACCATCAGCGCTGCCAGGCTCTCAACGAGTCTCACTCTGTCCCGAGGACTCTCATGCTGCCCCTATGGAGAGTCTCACGCTGCCCCGAGGAGTCTCACACTGCCCCTATGAAGAGTCGCATTCTGCCTCTCTCTCCTCCATTCCACAGTGCACAGCTGCTCACCAGCCCCAGGGACCAGACCAGTCCCATGTAGTCTTCGCCCATCCTCACCCTCACCAAGAGCCCACTGGCCACTGTCTTCCCAGCCTTACATTCTGGCTCTAAAGCCACCCTGTCCTCTTGCTGTCTGTCTTCCTCCTGGAACAGTTTGCTTCTCTGACGAGTTCCATGTGGGCAGTTGTCAGTGACGCATCCTAGACCTGTCATCACTTCTGTTTCTTCACAGTTGTTGCTGGCAAAGGCAACTGCTCAGGTCCCCACTCCTGTGAGGTGTGCCTTTTTCACTTTACTTCATTACGCCTCTTTGATGAAAGATGTATTATTTTTTTTCTTTCAGACTAGCTAGCCCTGCATTTTTTTTGTTTTGTTTTTTTGTTTTGTTTTTTTGTTTTGTTTTGTTTTGATTTTTACAGAGAGAAAGGGAGAGAGATAGAGAGCTAGAAACATTTATGAGAGAGAGACATTGATCAGCTGCCGCCTGCACACTCTCCACTGGTCATGTGCCCGCAACCAAGGTACATGCCCTTGACTGGAATCAAACCCGGGACCTTTCAGTCGCAGGTCGATGCTTTATCCACTGAGCCAAACCGGTCAGGGCAGCCCTGCATTGTGTGCTAGTTGGCTAGAGACTGTAATCGTCTGGAGTTTATGGGACTCTTTCATTACTTTTTTGCTATCTGACAGGGACTCAATAAATAACTATTGTATGAATGAAATAAGTTAATACAAGGTAAAATGGGCATCTTAATAAAAGTCTGTAGAAAGCTGGGTACACTAGAAATAAATGTGAGATAGACATAACTTGGGGCATACTAAAATTTTATGAATATAAGCACAATTGTTTACTGAGCTTTTTGAGTTACAAATTTTGGATGTGGTTCTATATTGGGAGTGTCATAGAAATCAGACTAAAAGAGTGTATCACATTTTATTATCTCTTAAAAATTAAGAATTCACTTTAGAACTGTATAGGAAGTAACGGGAGTCCATAAAAATTTTTAACAAAAATTGTATGCCTTTTTATTTTGCAAAAATAAAATCAGTTTATAGACAGCTATTAGATTTCTATGAGAAAAACAGTGTTGATCCTTCACATCTATAGTTTATTATAATTGCTCCATAATCCAGTCATATTTTTATTAGAATACTAGGGGCCTGGTGCACAAAAATTTGTGCACTTGGGGGGAAGGGGAGAGCCCTCAGCCCGGCCTGTGCCCTCTTGCAGTCTGGGACCCCTCGGGGGATGTTGACCTGCTGGCGTGCCTGGTGAGGGGCTGATGGCTGCTTGCAAGCTGGCCAAGCCCCTCCAGTGGGCACCCTCACCCCATGGGGGTGTGGCCAGCCTGGGTGAGAAGCTGAGGGCCATTTTCAGGCTGCCCACAGCTCCCATTGACCCAACGTCCCAGCGAGGCTGGCTGGAATCAGGTTTATGGGTTTATTTATCTTCTATAATTGAAACTTTGTTACCTTGAGCAGAAGCCTAGAAAGGCAATGGAAGCCTCCTGTTTGCTTCAGTTCCATGGCTTCTATAATTGAAACATTGTTGCTTGAGCAGAGGCCCACCGGCCTAGTCAGGCAGTTGCAATGGAAGCCTCCTGTTTACTCTAGCTCCATGGCTGCCGGCCTCCATCTTGTCTGGGTTAATTTGCATACAGCTGCTCTGATTGGCTGGGAGGCATGGCTTGGCTGGTGGGCGTGGCTTGTGTGTCTTGGAGTGATGGTCAATTTGCATATTGCTCCTTTATTAGATTAGATATTTTCTCATTATTGTGGAAATTATAATGACATAACTGAATAACAAATAAGGTAGTGCTTATATGTATGATAAAGTACAAGTAGTCACCTGTTGCAGCAAAAAAACAGGATTCAATTTTTAATTGTAACAAACTATTTCACACAAAATATTTTTGGGGATAATTTTTTTTCTTCACTAGCCCATTTTCTTAGCACACTTATGGATAAATTTTCAATAGACATATAGTTCCAAATGATGAAGTAATTAATTTAATTAAGGGATATCTTGATGTGGTATTGTACCAGGTAAATAGTTATTTTTGAGAAAAGACTTGCTGATGTTAGCTCATTAAACTGAGGAAGGATGAATAGTCCCCTTTATTACTCATATGAAAATTAACATATATACATCTATCTAATCAAAATATTTGTAACAGACACACAGATGCACAGACCCAGAAAAACAAAATTTAAAAATATACCTTAAGACCTGACCACTATTGTTCAGTGGTTAGAGCATCAGCCCATGCACCAAAGGGATCATGGGTTAGATTCCTGGTCAAAGGCATGTACCTGGGTTGCAGGTTCTATCCTGAATGCAGGAGGCAACCAATCGATGTGTCATATATCTCTCTCTCTGTCTCTCTTCCCCCACCACCATTTTCCCTTCCACTCTCCCTCCTATTCTCTCTAAATATCAATGGAAAAATATCTTCCAGTGAGGATTAACCAAAATATATATACCTTAACATTTTCTTCTTCTACTACTACACCCAAATACCTTAAATAAAATCAGTAGGTATCCATTTGGCCAGCAAACAATGTCATTTCTTTGTAGCCTTTTATGAGGGTTAATTAGCATCATTTCTAGACCCTGAGTGCTATAATGTCATCCATCCTGGTAAGACTCGTTAGAGAGAACTCGACAGATCACATTCTGGTTTCACAGAACTGCACATTTTAGAATCTTACTTTCACAGGAAGGCTATACCATCTGTCTCCATGTTAATTTACTGCTTCAAATGCGTTAATTTTTGTGCCTTTTGTTACATAAATGTTGACATTGTTTACTTATTAACCCTGGATTTCTAAGGTACAATTGAATGTTTACACACCCCAAATAATAAAGCAACTGTAAAGACAAGAATATGTTAATGTATGCACTGATAGACGATGTTTATAATGCTTCTTCTATTTCTCAAAGAAAGCCAACTAGAGAGAGTTTAATTATATTAATTTTAGAATTATTTTAGGCTCACTTTTTGCTTTAGATTTACGTACTTTAATTGTGCGGCATTTCATGATTTTTAGGAATAATTGAATGCTTCCTGAGGAAAAATCAAGATGGCTGATGCCTCAGAGAACAAGAAATAAGTCAGAGATGCTCTGGAAGCCGTTTTAGGAAGCGCCTGGAAATGGAGAAGGGAGTGAGTCTGAAGTGGGGTAGTGGGAGGGGCATGGAGACGAGAGTGGAAAGACAAGGGGGAGGGGGGCAGCACAGTGCAGAGGAGGGGCCAGCAATACGACACTGGTGTGTGGAACACAAGGCCACAAGTCCCACACCTGAAGAAGGTGCATGCTTGAAAGAATAGGAGGTTTTTTATAGTTACTTTTATTATTGACTTAACAGGTTAGTTTGCCTAATTAAAGCATTCCAGGAGACCAAGAAAAAGCCAGTATAAAGAAAGGGATGAGTGTGTGAAATCTCTGAGGGTAGGAGAACAACAGAAAGATGAAGGGATGTCACATTATTAGTTTTATTGTAAGGAATTCAGAAAAAAAGAAAGCATAGATTATGTTGTACAAGCTGTAATGGTGAATCTCAGTGGAATGCATTAGACATCTTCTCTGGATGCGTATGTCGGTGACAGAAAACATGTTCATGGAGCTTTAGTAATGACACATCCTATGTTCTCTTTGGGAATATCTAGAGGGAAAAGAGAGAATAAAGCTTTTGATCTGTTTCTGCTGTAAAAATTGTGAGTAGATCACAGATATTCACATACAAAATAGTCACTAGAGATTTGTTGGTCCATGGGGAAAGAGACATTGTAGTGCCATAATTTTGCACAGACCCTGCACACACAGTGACTCTATGTAGGAGAAGTTAAGGGCAGGAAATCCTGGGGCAGAAGAGGTCAAATAAGCCAAAAATGATGGTGCGAATGGTGTCATTATTGTGGATGAGGGAAAAAGGGACAAAAGTGAGGACCAGGGTAGAAACAGAGCTGGAGGCGCATTCAGAGGTGGAGGAAAGGCAGCTTCTTTTGTTGGTAAGATTGAGTTCTTCCTTGAGGACAAACATTCCCTTATTTTGGTTAAAACTTTGTCCACGTGAAATCCCTAGGAGAGACTAAGAAATAAATAAGGCAAGAGAGTGAAAGGAGAAGACGAATTGTTCAGATAAGCCCTGAAAACATGATATTAACAGCTTGAAGATAAATGATAGCAGGCCACATTTATTGAACATTTCTTATTTATCAACAATGTCTTGTGTCTTGAGAGCACTTATTTCATCCTCACAATGAGCCTTCAGGATAAGTTTCCTTTAGTCTCCGTTTTATAGAGGAAGGCTGTGAGGATCCAAGGGGTTTGTCCAGGATCCAAACTGGTAGCAATTCCTTCCTGTCTGAGCTTAATCACTACAAACAGGAAAAGAGAGAAAGAGCAAGTTTTCATCATGAAGAAAGGGGCCGGCAGAAGGAAGTTAGGAGAGAAGAGAGATCGTGCCATGGAAACAGGAGCCCTATGTACTTAGAAGAGGACCTGTATGGGGCTCCAGTTGGAACCCCAGTGCAGCAACCCATAGGGAGAACTGTGAGATTTCAAATGTAAAGTCAAAGCTTAGGGAAGTTTCAGTTGCATAACTAAAGACCTTTCACACCGTATCTTTTCTTCCTATACTCAGTATTGAGCTAAAAGTAGGTGCCTACTAAGTTTTATTGAAAGGTGACTAAAGAGGCACAAGAAAACCTGATAGCTGATTGGTCGATGTTAGAAGGTGTCCTGAGAACCAGAGCTAGGGGATCAGGGTAACTTTCTTCCACGGGAACTCTTTTAGGATGTGTTGCTGTTTGATATTTGAGGAAGTGAATTAGTTCCCTGAATTAAAAATTGAGGAAATGTTAAGACTCGTTTCAAGAAAAATTAGATCTGGTGTTTTAAAGCGAGGTTCAGATGGTGGACTGGTTCAAGGAAACACTCATCAATATTTGGGGGCGGAGATGACACATAAAAGTGTTGTGTACCCTTTGGAACAGTTGCCCTAGTCATGACGGTTATACCAGGGCTGCATTTTAGTTGGTTAACCAACCTGTGAGTAAAGGAGAGTCCCTGGCCACCTGCTTTGCATGGAGATCAGTAATTCAGAGCACCGACTCTGGGACCAGGGAGCGGGGGTTCAGGTCCCAGAGCTCACACTGTGAGCCCTGTGGCCAGAGGTGAACTTTTTCATGTCTCTGTGCTAAATTTCCTAAAATTCTAACTTCCTAAATTCCTGCTAAAATGGGGGTTATAATTGCAGACAGGAGGATGAAATGAACTAGGAGGTGCAAAATGTTTAGGATAGTACTTGGCACTTGGTAAGTGCTGCCTTGTGTTTATTTAAAAATAAATACAGGTGCTATATCGGCAAGTGATTAAAGAATTTCTCTCGGTGTAGGTGCCACCTTTTTGTTTCTGTTTGTTCTCTACACAGAATCACATGCTTTTATAAAGAAAAGACCAGTTTCTACCAGCCTGATCTTCAACAATTGCCTTGGTCTGTGAAAGCCTCAGTTTCTTGTTGCTGTTTTTAATTATTTTCTTTTTCAGTATTCTTGAGTTATGTTCCAGAATGTAGTTAGTTATTTGGGAGCAGTTTGACCCTCTTGGGCTTCCTTTTAGAGTTTGTTAGTTGGGACCAGAGCAGGGTTTTGTCTAAAGTATGTTCATTACTGAGAGGAGACTGCCCTGGGCCACGAGGTCCTCTCCTCCGGCTGCTGGGACGGTCACGTTTCCAGTCAGGAATGAGAGCTGTGCCTCGTAGTCCTTGACCATGGTGTGCCCCTCACATGTGTTTGTGGACCAGCACCCAGCATCTGGCCGTGGATCCCCAGACGTCACCCTTTGGCCTCTCTCTGGTCAGCTCTCTTCTGTCTGCTCCCTGTTCCTTGAACTTCTGTGTCCTGGTCCCTGTGCTCTGGTTCTCTCTGACCAGGGAGTTCAGCAGACCCTGCTGGTGTCCACTCCCTGTGCCCCTGCCTGGACGGCCTCTCCGGGAGCAAGCTGCGTGGTCCAGGGCTCACCTTCCTCAGACCCATCTTCCAGGATCTCTGTCTTTTGTTGCACGAGGCTCTTTGTCTCAAAAGCCTTGTTTCATGGATGTATTTTGCAGCCTTTGGTTGTTCCAGGTGTGAGGTTAAATCCAACCCTCCTTACTCAGTCCTGTCTACCCACTGGTCATTCATTAGGCACTTCCTCTCTCAGGGCTTAACCTGAGCTTTCACTGGCGTCAGAGCAAAGCGGTTCATGTGAAACAGGCTCGGACCTGACTTATCTTTGCGTTCAAGGGGCTTCTTGGAGTTTCTGGATGGCACACGCAGTCGGTCTTCCTTCTCCTGTTTCCCTTTTGGATTTGCCTCTTATGTTTTCCTAAGAAACAGATTCTCTCCGTGTCTCTGTCCTGGAGCACTTCTCTTCCGCTCACTTGTACGGACACAAACTATTTCCAAAGGACGTGCTGCTTTTATAATCAGAACAGCATCTCCAGAGTTTTCAGGGAACCTGCCGAGTCAGGAACGTGCTGGGAGCCCCCATTTTCCAACTTATTTGCTTGTTTAAGTCAACTGGCTGCCGGCAGCTCCTCGCAAGGGGCAGGAGGTATCTGCTGTCCAAGTGAAGGTGGACCTGTTATAAGAGAAATCATAGAAAGCCGCTTTGCTAGGGAAGTAGTTACGAGTGCTCAGGCTATAGCAATTGTCTGGACTTGCTAAGAGAGCTTAACGTTTTCCTTCTGGGTAACGGCGATATTCATATCACAATATCTTCACAGAAAAGTTCTGCTGAGAAAGATAATCTCAGTCATGTGAGTTCTCATGCTTGGTGAGTATTGTCCTTTCCTATTTTTTCCCAAGTCCTTTAGACTATATCCCCTTACATAAGAGCACGGGACTCTGCTAATCGCATTAACTCTTTGTGAAGAGCGGTGAGGACTCCCGACTCCCTTGCCCCTGGCCTCATTGTTTCTGTGGTTTTGCCAAGCTAAGAAAAACAAACAAAAGAGGACTTGTTTTTATTTCCCAACATTGTCTGATCAGTGCTGCACTTTTATTTTAATGCTTCCTTAATATTGTGATAAGTTACAGCACAAGTTTTTAGTTAAGATCGGGTTAAAAAAAAACGGGGGAAAAAGCTGCTTTTGTTAATACTTTCTGGTAAATTTAGCTCCAGGGTGTGTTTATTCAATAATCCCATTTTTATATTGTGCCAGAAAAGTCCCGTTTTAATAATATTTGAGGGTTGAGTTGAAGTAATCACTGCAAATATGCATTAGTTATGGAAGTTAGAAGCGGGAGATTTGTCTGAAAGTGTCTTAATAACTTTGACTCAAAGTGGTGTAGAACTTTTCCCTGAAGTTATAAAGAACGGGAACAAGGCAGGTGGACTGTGGTGCTCAGGCCCCTCCATGGTTTTCTAAACTGGGCTTTCAGAGGACCCACGTGCCCTGTGGAGGGTGGTGGACTGAGGGTGGTGCCCACAGTCACTGGATTTCCGTTTGGGTGCAGTGTCTGCTGTGATTGCGGATCCAGGACTTCCTCGT
>PVJC01050755.1:0-11579 GCA_004026665.1 Murina feae | reverse complement strand
TGGCTTCCCAGGTCCCTTCCGAGGATCAGGGAGCAGGAAAAGGCTGGCCTGACCACGAGGCGGGGTTTTCCCTGCTTTCTGGTGGCTGGAGGAAGATGGGCAGTAGGCAAGCTTGGGAGGCAGGCAGCACCCAGCCCTGGCCACAGCTCAAAAAAGAGAACAACATGCAGGGGAGGGCAAGAGTTTGAGAGATCAACATGAGGGGGTGCCTGCTCCAAGCCTCCACGGTGTGCCTGGTGGCAGGTCCCCTGGTGGCAGGTCCCCAGCAGGTAGACACACACAGGAGGACTGCTCCGAGCCTTAGATGCAGCTGGGGGCAGGTCCCCAGTGGCCACACACACACACACACACACACACACAAAAGGTGCCTGGCAGACTGGGGCCATCATAGGACATCCACTGAGGGGTCTCAGACTGTGAGAGGGCACAGGCCGGACTGAGGGACTCCCTCCACCCCGAGTGCACAAATTTTTGTGCACCGGGCCCCTAGTCTCTATATATAAGGCTAATATGCCAAGTGTCCACCCTGGTAATGACATCACATAGCAACACCCAGGTTCCTCTCCCTAGCAACTAGCCTCCTTGCAGTTTCTTGAGCCTAGGAACTCAACTTGCTTTATAGCCAGGTGGAAACATTTTACACTGTAACCAAATGTCTGTGTTTTCCTGTGTCTCATCTCATTTGGTCCTCACAGAAGTCCTGGAATAGGTACATAGGAGACTCCGTAGAATCCAATTTTCTTTTCATTAGCCAGAAAACAGAGATTTAGAAAGCTTAGAAACTTGACCTGACTGAAAAGAAATAAGGAATGGTGGACCTTGAAAGTGACTTCAGGTTTTTTCACTGCACAGAATATAATCAAACACTGCTGCAGTTACATATCTTACCCTTTGTTCTCCCTGCGTGATGTATGATAATAGTCTGCTTCATGTTGATATTTACTGCTGTGTTACTGACAATTACCTGAAAGAGAAGTTGGGGTGCTTCACTGGGCTGGAAAAAGTTTAGCTAAATCAGAAAGCAAGTCTAATTAAGCAAGTTTATTCTAGATCTATAAAAAGGCTAAGTTGACTCCCGCATGCACAATACATATAAAGCTCTTGCTGCGCCAGTTGCACACGTGTGTTTCCATCTGTCATTATCGATCACGAATTTGGTTGACACATCTGTTATAGAGAAAGGGCAAATAACAATATTGAAATATTTCTCCTAATTAATTTCCTTTCAATGTGCACAAATTCATGCACCAGGCCACTAGTATGGATATAATACAAAATATGTTCATCAACTGTTTGTATTTTTAGTGAGGCTTCCGGTCAACTATAGGCTATTAGTAAAGTTTTAAGGGGGGTCAAATGTTATACATGGATTTTTCCACTGCATGGGGGTCAGTGTCCCTAAACTCCACATTGTTCAAGGGTCACTGATCCCAGAGGTAACTGATGATCCCACTGGGTGTCTCACCCAGAGGTGCAGGGCCGGAGAGCTCCATGGCAGGTCCTGCTGGGTGCACGGTAGCCAGGAATGCTTTGCTCCCAGGCTTCCAGCAAAGGCTCAGACACAGCTCCCAGAGGGCATGGAAGAGCCTGGACTTGGAGCCAGGCAGACCTGAGCTCAGTGCCTGCCTCGGTTTCCTCATGCACACCCAGCCGGACTGAGTGAGGGGATGGATAAGGTGTCTGCCTCCGTGACAGGCCCTAATAACTGCTCTTAGCTACTGTTTATTGAGTGTTCTCCATGTGCCCCGCCTAACACTGATCACTGTACACGAGGAAGCTGAGGCTTAGCGCGGTTGAAGTTTCCCCCAGGATCCCGCATAGCAAGAGGAGGAGCTGGACTTGACCTAACACCCCACCCACAGCCAGTGCCTGCAGAGCTAAGAGGCGCGGCCTGTCTGAAAGCTCAGATTCTCAAGTCCCTTGTTGCAAGGCTCTGCTGGCATGCCCTGCTGGCATTCCCGGGCCACGGGCTCCACCAGCGTTCCCAGCCCTCGGTGCGTACATGTGCAGACTCTAACTCAGGCCACGCTTCCGGACATCACCAGACACCCTGCTTCCTCCACGAGCCTTCGAGTAGGTTAGAGGAAGGGGAGAAAAGTAGAGTCTGTGAGTGGGAAAGAAAGGGCACAAGCGGCCCAGCCCAAGGTTCTGAGCAAATAGAATTAAGTAACCCCATCACTTGCCAGGAGCCACAGAGCTTGAACTGGTCGATAAAAGCGTTGTGATGGCGCCATCTAGTGCTCCATGTGTTTATTGCAACACATTTGTGGTGAAACCAGGTCTGGGTCTTGGAATGGGCTTTTCTGCCCTGGCTGGAGACCTGGCCAGCAGTGTCCTGGGACCTGTCACAGACAGTCCTTTGGAACCTTTTGTGAATATCAGGAAATAGTATTTTCTAGTGGGAAGCAATGCTTTCCTGGCACCCCCAGCTTTCTCATGAAGAACATACAGCCCATCTCCCCTGTTAGGACCAGCGAGGGACTTTCTGTTTCTTGGCCTTGGCTTTTGTATCTTGGGGGACATTTTTGTCTCATAAAAATTACCCCAGCCACCTCCTGCAGACACACATGTAGATGCGTCCGTTACTGTTTGAGCCACTATAAAATGAAACATTAAATATTATTTCCCCCTTTTTAAAAACATACATTTTTATTGATTTCAGAGAAAAAGGGAGAGAGAGAGAGGGGAAAAAAAAAACATCAATGATGAGAGAATCGTTGATTGTCTGCCTCCTGGGTGATCCCTGCTGGGGACTGAGCCTGCAACCCGGGCATGTGCCCTGACCAGGGTCGCACCGTGACCTCCCGGTTCA
The DNA here is from genome assembly GCA_004026665.1 of Murina feae. Classification (NCBI taxonomy): domain Eukaryota; kingdom Metazoa; phylum Chordata; class Mammalia; order Chiroptera; family Vespertilionidae; genus Murina; species Murina feae. The sequence goes on along the minus strand of PVJC01050755.1, from coordinate 8,767 downwards.
CAGGTCGATGCTCGAGCACAGAGCTGTGCCGGCCGGGCTGCTGTCGCCTTTTTTGAACATAGGCTCTGCGTGGTTTACAGTGAGGAGCCGGGAGATGGGAATAGAAAGCATCTCCTGTGAGCCTACATAACACGGCACCTGGCAATAGGCTCCTCCAGGCCAGACCTGAGTCCCACACATTCAGTCACAAACATGGGACTGGGGGACCCCCCCCCCCAAAAAAAAGTCTCTCCCGGCCTTCAGGGAGCTCACAGTCTGAGCAAGAGTCGAGAAGTTGCATGGTGTCGCATGGGTACTAGCTTCATCAGGGTGAGCACTTCATACGTTACATAAATGTCTCATCCCTGCGTTGTGCACATGAGTCTAATATAATTGAATGACAACTGTGATTGGAAAAAAATATTTTTTGAAAAGTAATTCAGTCAGTTGGCCAAGGTGTTACAGCAAAGGCCCAGGTCCAGCTGACTCCTGAGTCCAGCTCCAACCACCCAGGACCCTGCCCACAGCTCCTCTCATGGGTCCACACCCAACCATCTAGCCCTTGCCCACAGATCCCCTCCTGGGTCCACCCCAACCACCCAGGGCCTGCCCACAGCTCCCCAGAAACACTCTCCTTTGTCTCCTAGCACCTCCTTTTGTCTTCTTAGCCCCTGTGTGGGAGAGGAGGTATTGGGCTGTTGCACTGACCAGGCATAGGGCTTGTGGACGGACCGTTCTTGGCTCACTTGTCATTGCAGCACTTACGCTGTGGCTGACTGTCCAGCCCGCTGAAACTCAGGTTCGCAGTCTTCGAGGAAAAGCTGCTTTTTCTTTTATTACATGTCATTGGCCCTGAGAAATACCAGCTGGGGGATGGCTGGCTACGGAGCTCCGCGACAACGGGCTCTGTCTGTTCCGTTATAGCAGGCTGGCCGGCTGGCGGCGGAATAAGCAGGAACCGTTTCTACCATTGCATGGTCCTGTGTACTGATTGGCAGCTTTTAGCCAGAACACGGGGAAAGCCCACACCATCCCGTCTCCTCCACGCCGTGCAGTGTCGGCCGCAAAGCTGAAGGCGTTCCTCCGGGGCCCACGCCCCCTGAGTTCACCCTTTCCCCTCCTTTCTCCCCACAGCGGTCCCCGTCCGAGTTCTCACCCACCGGAGGAGATGCCCCACAGACCTGTTCGGTGGAGGCCGCGTGGAGGCAGCCGGGGAACCTGGACCGGCAGCCCAGGGGGGAGTCGGCGTGGCCCAGCTGGAGGAGCCTGGACAGTCCGGACCAGACAGGTGCGTGTTTTAAGCAGCATCTAGTTGGCCTGTGGGTTAACGGTGCTGTTTGGAGGCTTCTGGCTGCCGCGTGGCCTCTCAGCTCTTCTCCTGTCATCTGAGCAGCGTGTACCCATTGTGGGCAGCCTGGGCAGTGTTCCTGTGAGACCCGTGGGACGGTGGGGGGTGGGAGGAAGCTCCAGGACATGTGTGTGCAACTCACATGGCTGCACCACCCACGTCAGCTGCCTGTAGAGTGGATGGAGATAAGGACTAGCCCCTGGTCTGTGGACGGGGAGGATGTCTTCTAAGGCCAGGAACGCTAACCCAACCCAGCAGACATGTCAGTGTTCAAAGGGATTTGGGTCCCAGTGTCTGGTTATAAGAGTGTCCTTTCTGAAGCCTGACCTATTTGTTAGGCGACACTCGCTATGCCAAGTGAACCACACCGTTAGGTGGTTTAATGCCATAGTTTTATTTCTCATCAGGCAGCCGTGCAGTGCAGTGTCCTGGCTGCAGGAGACTTTCAGAGGCTCCTCGACCCTGTGGCTCTGCCTTCCCCTAGGGCCTCTGAGTCTTCTGCTGCCCAATCTCATCGGCCAGCAGGTGGAGGAAGAGAGAATGGAGACCTCAGTGCACCTGCTCTCTAACCACCTCAGCAGGGAAATGTCACAGGCACCACCTTCACTCCCATCCCAGGAGCAAGAACTAGTCACATGGCCCCACCTTGAAGCAGGAGATCCTGGGAAATGTAGTCCTGGCTGGGAAAATGCATCCCAGGAACATGGCTCTGTCGTGGAAGTGGGGGTGGGTGACACATGATTTTTTTCCCCCTGCCACACAGGAGGAGGGCATGGCTGGTCCCTCTTCCTGCTCCTTCTCCTGGAATGCCTCACCTCTGTACAGGGCAATTGAACTCCCCCCTGCAGAAACTCCTCAGCATCTATCACACACAGGCCTTTATTAAGCTGTCATGTGATCCCTCCAAACCTTAGGGGCCCAAATTAGCTGAGTCCCTTTCCCAGAGTCATACACACATCAGAGGGCTGCCAGATGCTTGGAATCACCTGGGGAACAGCCGAGGGCCGGAAGGCCCCTGTGCCCAGGCCAGGGAGATCTCTCGGGCCCCATAACTGGGGGATAAAGATGCTCACCCCTCCCCACGCAGGTCAGTTCCTTCCTCCCCTAAATACGCATACCTGTGATGAAAGCTAGGAATGTTTGTCCCCACAAGAGGGAGCCACAGAGAGTACTTCCACCCCATATCTCCCCAAATCTCACCCCTTTCCTCAGCAACAGTAACAATAAATTCGCAGCAAATACAGTGTTTTCAAGAATTGTGCTATCACTTCCACTCTGTCAGGTCAAAGACTTAACTAGCAGCCACAGAAGCCAGTCCTGTTGCTATCACAGTGCAAAGAGTAAGAAACCTGAAGGATTTTTTAACAGTTATTTTAAAGCTCTTCCAAAAGGAATCTTTTCCATGTTAACCTTTTAGGATCTGTCGGTAGAAATGGCGGAAATTCGCTGAGCACATGACATTTTCCTTATGTATGTGTATGGTTTTGGGTTTACTTAGTGCATTTCCCCTTTCTAGATGTTTTCTTCCACCTGCTGCTGCCCCACAGATCCACATTCATTCATTCGTTCATTCATTCGTTTTGTTTTCTTTCTCTCTCTGGATGGAAAATTCTCAGAGAGAAAGGACTCTTAGATTCCACAGGACCTATGAGCACATCCTATAATAGATCCTCACTAAAGAGTAATAAATAACTAGCTTTTAAGAATCACCGCACAAGGGACAGCGGCCACTGCGGGCCGTATTTTATTTATTCCTCCCACGGCATTCCTAAGCACTGCCATTATCCTGCGTGCCAGATGAAAACCGTGAGGGACAGTGAGGGTGAGTGGGTTGTCCAGGACCCCACAGCTGGGAGCAGCCTGGCCCTCACATGCAAACACCGTGGCTCTGATCACAGCTTTTTCAAATTGACAGTGAGAGTCTCCCCACTGTCAGCAGTGACAGGCACAGCATTTCAGAATCCAAACGTACACACTGGTACACTTACAGGATATGATAAACCTTCTAAAAGACACTCCACTTCCCAAAACAGTTCCCCGCTGAATTAGGAGCACTCTGCATACATTTGCAGAGGGCTTTGCTTTTCAAAACGTGATCGCGTGCATAATATTCCGTAAAACAAGGCACCCGCGTATAATTCATCAGTTCTGTGTATGCATAAAAGTTAGTTCAACAACATCTCACACACACACACACGGATTTCACACTCGGTCCAAACATCCATGCAGCCCTCAGGATGAAGATGGAAAGTGAAAAGTAATAAATAAAGCGCTTGTGTAGAAAACCGCTGGTTTTCCTGAGGAATGCTGGGCCCTTGACGTGCTGAAATGTCCAGGCCAACCCCAGCGGTCCTGACCGGGGTCTGATCTGTACAGCAGGAAGCAGATCACTCCCGGGGCCATGGCTCAGCCTTAGCCGAGCAGAGATGCAGAACAGAGGAGGCCTGGAGGCGGAGGTCATCGTAGAAGGTTAATGTCCACTGAGCTGTCGTCGGCAGCTCTGTTTCTGCGTCAGGGGGAGGGTTGGTTCTGGAGCCTGTCGGTCCACAGCTGGGGTCAGTGCCGGGGGCACTGCAGGCTCAGTGAACCACAGCAACTCTGCCTCAGTCCCGACAGCACTCAGCACATGGATCCCCCCAAACACACACTCACTTAGAGACCTTGACCGAGCATCTCCTGTACGTACAGCTGGGACGTGAAGATCAGGATGGTCCCTGCCCCCCAGTTGCTCGCTGATTACTGTCCACACAACCAGCAAAGGGTGAGCATTTGGACAGAGGAGGGGGTGGCGAGGAGCAGGGTCCCAGAGAATGCTCCCAGTGGACAAAGAGAATGTGGTCTTGGAGCCCAGATGCAACGCTGAGCATTTCCCATGATGCAGCTTGACAACCAAGGTTTTCACAGGGCTGAGTGTTCGTGGAGACGTCTGTGCTCTTGCCGAGAAAGAAGTTGGCCAACTTCTAGCTTTCCCAGGGGAACATGGCAACCTGGGGTTGTCAAAGGCAGGGGAAAAGAGGAGCCAGCACTGGGCTGACTCCCACGCCATCTGTCAAGGCTGTTGTGAGTGAGGTCTGCACAGTTGCTCACCTGTGAGGTGGGCCAGGCAGGTGATGGAGTCAGGTGATGGTGTCATCTCCCATCCAGTGAGGAAAAGGGAGATCTAAGAGACAAAACCATGGCCAAAGTCAGAGAGCCAGAGCCTGCAGCTGTCAGCAGCAGCCTTGCCCTCTCCCCATCTCTGCCCAGGCCAGGCCAGCCGAGGACAGAAGTGGGGCGACTCTCGGAGACGGAGGGGACCATCTACCCAGGTGGACGTTAAATAGGAGTCAGATCCCTGAGTTTCTCTTCATCTGTGCAGCATTGGGGCCCTGGGAGGCCTCGGGGGGCTTCCTGGTGAGCTGTAAACTTGTCCCCAGCTAGGGGTGCCCCGGTGGACTTCCTAGAGCGGCTGCTCCCCAAGACCGCAGGAGCCAGTCACGGGGCTGTGGCAGGTGGCAACCTCACCTGCTCCAAGCTGATAACAGCCTCTCTGGTTTCTCTCTCCCTCCTACCTACAGACCGGGCCCCCGTTTTGCAGAGCCCCGATGGGAACTGGGTGGCCCTGCAGGATGGCGCTCTGCCCCCCGCCCGCCTGCTGGCCAAACCTAAGAGTGGCACCTTCCAGGCCCTGGAGGCTGCCTCCAGCGTGGCCTCCGCCTACGATGAGATGGGCTCCGACAGTGAGGAGGACTTTGACTGGAGCGAGGCCTTGAGCACGCTATGCCCACGGCCTCAGGATCTGCCCAGGAACCCCCAGCCTCAGCCTACGCAGGCCCAAGGCTTGGACCAAGTCCCCTCTGCCATCCCTGCTCCCTCCCGGCTTTCCCCCCACCTCGAGGCCACGTGCTCTGACTCAGAGACGTCCTCCACGGGCTCCTCCCGGGAAACAGGGCATCATCGGGCCAGACTGTCCTGGCTGCAGAGGAAGGCTCCTAGGACCCCTGTCGCTGAAAAGATGCACCTCCAGGGGGAGCTGGACGTGAACTTCAACCCCCAGGCAGCCAGCAGGGAGACCTCGGACAGCAGCAGCGAGCCTGAGGAGGCCCCACACACGCCAGACCGGCGGGCTCGGAGGTGGAGAAGGGCCCGCGTGGGCTTGGAGGAGCCAAGCAAGGAGCTATCTTCCCCCGACGCCCATCCCCAGGAGCTGAACACCCACCAGGTAATAAAATAAGTGCGTGCAAGCGCGCGCACACACTTTCCAGGAGGGTGTGCCCTGCAAGCACGGTTGGCAGAGAGAGTCCGGGGTTAAGACTTCAGACCCGGATTCTCATCATGATGTTTGCTGCCAAGTAGCTGAGCAACACAGACAGGTGACGTCAGCTCTCCGGCATTCCACTGCCCCCTCAGAGTTCAAAGTAGCTTTGCAGGGTGTGGCCCCAGACCGGCAGCATCAGGGAAAGTGTTGGAAATGCAGATTCGCAGGCCCACCCCAGTCCTAGTGGATCCAGCCATCTCTGTGGCAATTAACTCTCCTGATGGTCCCATGTGTGCAAGTGTGAGGGCCACCGGGGCCAGTGGAAGGGCCTGGGGCCTAGGGTCAGCCTTCCTGGTTCAAGTCCAGCTGTGTGACCTGGGCAGAGCATCCCGCTAGGTCTCAGCTTCTTCGTCTGTAAATGGAGATAATAGTAGAACCCACTTCAAAGAAGGGTTGAGGGGAGTGAGTGTCACAGAATATGGCGTCAGTCCTACCGGACCTGTGAATATTGTGCCTAGAAAAGGCCCTTATTCGGTTGGCATAAGCTCTCATTTTCTCTGTAAAACAAGATCATTAAAAGCGATCTCAGGATTGTCGTGATCTCAGGGTAAACAGAAAGTTCTGTGCAACTGGGCACCACTACTACCTAGCTCAGGGGCAGACTGTTTCCGAAACCGTAACTTCCCTCAGGGATGTTCTTGAGGGTGATCTGCACCCTTGCGTGTATAAAATGCCATATATGCACCATAAGTAGGTGCCTGAAGCTTTCTATTTATTCTGAAATGGCTGGAAAGTTCTTTTGGTATTCATCTTTGCAAGGCATCTTTAAGGAGAAGGCAAGCAAGCACGGGGAGAAAGGTGCTTGGACCAGTGTGTCCACCTCCCCTGGCAAGTTTCCTCTCCTCTCCACTAGATGGCGATGGCGTTGCACTTCCAGGGACTTCAAAACTCTGGCCTCGGGATCCTCCCTTCTCTTTAGTTTACTACAGCAGTTCTATTCTCAAAAGAAAAAACTATATAAATATCTATTTTTTTAACGGCATACTTTTAAATTATAAATTTCAAAACACAGATATCGTCTCCCTTGACCACAACCCTAAATCCCTGTTTTCTTCCCCAAATGACTCCAGTTGTATTTGTGCATTTATACACATATAGTACATTTAGAAATATAGTTCTGTAAATGCATCTGTGTGTTTTTTTGTTTTGTTTTTTTTGAAATATATTTTATTGATTTTTTTTTTTTTTTTTTTTTTACAGAGAGGAGGGGTGAGGGATAGAGAGTTAGAAACATCGATCAGCTGCCTCCTGCACGCCCCCTACTGGGGATGTTCCCGCAACCAAGGCACATGCCCTTAACCGGAATCAAACCTGGGACCCTTCAGTCCGCAGGCCCACGCTCTATCCACTGAGCCAAACCGGTTAGGGCTATATCCGTGCTTTAGCAAAACCAGCGTCTTTCTGTCCATATTCTTCTTCCTCTTTCTCTTAACAGTAAGTCGCAGGGACGTCAGCATACACAGAACTGCTCATCGTACCTGCAAAAGAGTGCACTGCGTCTTCCCCGGGAGTGTGGGCGTGGGAGCATTCCATCGGGGCGCAGGCAGTGAGGGTGCGTGGCCTGCAGGAGTTCTTAACCAAAACTAAATCTAGCAAAAGTCATCTCGTTCCCGGCACTCTGAGTCGTGCACGCCTAAGTCTAAGCGATGCTAGTGATGGAAGGACTTCCCCAGGGGGGCAGGCTACAGCCAGCATCCACCCAACCCCCTGGGCTCTCCACTCTCCACGGTGGGGATGGACCAGCCTTCCGTCGTTCCCAGGAAGATGGACATTTAAGACTTTCCAGAGGTTGATGTTACAAGTAGCGCTGCGGAGAACATCACTGTGCACGTCTCTTTACACAAGGACAGGAAGTAGAATTGCTGGCTTGAGGTGTATGGATCTTTCATTCTAATGAGTGCTTGCCTCAGGCTCCCAAGACCTCAGAGCAGTTCACGTGGCCAAGCACCGCTGGAGTGTGGCCCGCGTTGTCCCCAGAACTTAGTGCTATCAGCCTGTGAAACTAAATGAGGGAAGAAATGCATTTCTTTTCAGTTAACATGTTCATAGTTACGGCTGAGGTTGAGCATTTCCCCCAATGTTTAAAGCTATTTGCATTTTTTCTTCTGTGAAAGACACATTATCTCCTATTATTTTATCAGACCACTTGCCTTTTTCTTATTGATTTTTCTGAATAGTTTTATTTTGTAATCATGTTGTAGATTTTAGTTCTTTGATGGTTACACATTGAAAATATTCTCCCCTTGTTTATCACCGTTGCCTTCATTTTGCATGCAAAAGTTTTTGTTGCTAATAATTTGTCGATCGTTTTTCTTAAGAATAATTTGTCTATTATTTCCTTTATTTTTTTTTTTTATTTTGTGCCTTGTTTAAGAAAGCTTTTAAACGACATTTATTTTTTTAATTCTCACCCAGGGGTATGTTTTCATTGATTTGAGAGAGACATCAATGCGAGAAAGAACCATGAATCGGTTGCCTCCCATATGCACGCTGACTGGGGTCCAAACCTGCAATCTAGGTATGTGCCCTGGCTGAGAATCCAACCTGCAACCTTTTTTAAAATTACTATTATTATTATTATTTTAAATAGCAGGTTGTCAAGGCGCCTCTCTCTCTCTCTCTCTCTCTCTCTCTCTCTCTCTCTCTCGTAAAATGTTTTTATTGATTTTTCAGGGAGAGGAAGTGATAGAAATATCAATGATGAGAGAGAATCTTCCATTGGCTGCCTCCTGCACGCCTACCACAGAGGATCGAGCCCACAAACCCCAGGATTCTGCCCCGACCGGAAATCAAACTGTGATCTCCTGGTTCATAGGTCAACTCTTAACCATTGAACCACAACCAGCGGGCCAACCCTTAACCTTTTGCTCTAACCAACTGAGCCATCCAGCCACAACTGTCACACATCTTTTTAGCAAAACGGATGGTCCAGATTCTGGTTGCCAGTGTATGTGATGAAGCTCTTTCTTTTGAATGACTAACTGAATGAAAATATCATACTGTCTTGTCCTTATGAATACACTAGGGGCCCGGTGCACAAAAATTTGTGCACTCGGGGTGGAGGGAGTCCCTCAGCCCGGCCTGTGCCCTCTCACAGTCTGGGACCCCTCAGTGGATGTCCTATGATGGCCCCAGTCTGCCAG
>PVJC01050754.1:0-11706 GCA_004026665.1 Murina feae | reverse complement strand
ATGGTTGGGGGGGAGTTGGGAGATCAACTGAAAGACTTGCATGCATGCATAGGAGAATAATCAGTGGACACGGGAAACTGGGGGTTAGGGAGGAGGGGGGGGAAGGGCAAGGGGAAAAAATGGAGATCTATCTATCATCTGTTGTAATACTTATCTATCACTTGTTGTAATACTTTAAGCAATGAAATAAAAAAAATAATGTATTTTTAAAAAGCTTTTTAAGTAACAAATGTCAGAAGCGTTTTAATATATTAATTGTTTTTCATTATATATTACATAATATATATATATTGCATTACATGTACATATAGTACTTTATTATTCTATATTAACTTTATTTCTGCTCCAATGACACAAGTATTTTCCACTTATTAAAAACTGCCTTTTATTACATGTGATTTATTATTATTCTATTTATGAAGTTTAATTATAGCCATAAAAAATTAAATTTGGGAAGCAGGAATTGATACTTCATAAATCCCTCATATGTTTTACAAACTTATCAGTTATACTATAGATCTTTTCCCCATTCTGTTTTTTTCCTTTGTAATGATTTTTTTATTGTCCCAAGTCCATTATATACAGATACAAAGAAGATTGACCATGTTGTGTTGTTGCTTTTTTACCTTTTGTATTCCTCCAAATCTAATAAAATTGTGAGTTTGGATTCCATTCTATGTCTATTGTATTCACTGAATCAGAAAATTAGACTTGAAAATTAGACTGTCTCTTTCTGGCTAATGTCAATCTTATGCTTGTCAGAAGAGAACATGCTATTTTAAATCCAGATTTCCCACCAAGAAAAACGGCAGGTTGTCTTCAATGACAAATGCAACTTGCTAACATGGATACCTGAGGAAATCATGTAAGAAACAGTTACAAAGGGGATGATGGGACTCGTCCCCTTAGAGTGGCTTTCACATTCATATGAACACTGTGTATCTAATCCTCAAATGGTGTTTACTAAAGATACTTTGCAGGATGGCCTGACATAAAAAGAATATCTAAAGAACAGCAATCCAGAGGGAAATGCGCAAGGCAGACAGGCTATCTCAGGCATAGAGATTTGGGATACAGTCATTTCAATTCAGAACATTCCAGGGGACCCTACTCCCCTTTTCTAATTCTCCCCAAATTGACTCGTGCAGATCTAGGGTCAAAATCCTAATAAAGATTCTGCAGAGAAATAGGTTTCCAGAACTAATTTTCTCCCTGCTGTATTGCATTTCAATTATCTAACCGTTGCTGTAGGAGTACAATTTTCCAGCTAACATTTCACTGAGAATGCCAGGAGTCTCCAGGGGAAAGAGGCAAATGGAAAGCCATCTTGATCCTTTATCTCTAAAAGAAACACCAGCGCGCGCACACCACACGCCCCCCCCCCTCCCCCGCACACACACCCCAAATAAAGATGAAAGTAGTTCAGCAGCTATAATACCTTGAGAAGAAGAGCGAGGACCTGGCTGTCCACTTAAATACCACCTGAGAGCACACAGAATAAATGAGAGGATATAGGCCCTCCTGTGAAAGTGTCACTGGAATTCAAAAGGTACATCAAGCAGGCTGTCCTTGCAGCACAACACAAAGGCTGGCGTTGAGAAAGGGCCAGCTTGCAAGACAGCAGAGATAAGGTTTGAGACCCTGGAGCATTGGAACAGATATGAAATGTCTGAATTTCCAGAGTTACTGACTGTGAAGTTGTTATGGCTTCTTCTGTCTGCAATGACTTTTCCTGCTCTTTGTGAGGAAAAGCGTATAGTTCAAGCCCTACAGGATCGTCTCTCTTAGCACACTGTGGTAGTTACAATTATGAAATGCAAAGTCAGACAGCTCTGTCACTGCTAGCTCAATGAATTGGGTCAATATTCTCAATCATCCCGAATCTGTTTCTTTATCAGTAAGTTCCCTCCCCTACAGGAATATTACATCTGTTGTCAATAGACAGAACTAAGCTATGTGGATAAATCTATAGAGATGTTAAAGAGATATTTGGAAGATCAACTTTGTGCTTTGGGGCTTGATATTATGAAATATGGGCTGGTTGAAAACTGAAGAGCAATTATTGAGACCACGACTTCCTTAGCAGACATCATTTTGTCCCATTCCCATGGGTATGGGATCTGAGGCAGCAGATTTCAAGTGGTCTATGTAAAAACATACTAGTGTGATCCGTGTATAAGCAGGAAAACCATTCTTATGCATTTGAAAATTTTTATTGAATTTTGATGTGACATCTCTAATAAAAGCATAATATTTAAATTGACCATTTCTCTGGGACGCCTAAGCCACACCCGCCAGCCAATCAGAGTGGCTGTATGCAAATTGACTCAGCCAAGATGGAGGCTGGCAGCACAACCACGGAGATGGGTGCGGCTCAGGCGGTGGAGTGGCAGGGCTGGCGGGCAGGCAGCGGGTTTCGGGGTGTGTGAGGTGGGTGAGGCTCGCTGGGCGGGTGGTGGGCTCGGTGTGTGGGGTGGGCGGGGTGTGATGGGCGAGTGGCAGGCCGCAGGGTGAGCAGGTACAGACTGGGCTGAGGGACCCCCTGAGTGCACAATATATTGTGCACTGGGCTCCTAGTTGGTTAGTAAAATTATATGTTTCAGGTGTACAATTCTATAATGAATCATCTGTATATTGTATTGTGTGTTCACCATCTCAAGTCAAGTCTCCTTCCTTCACCATTTATTCCCCCTTTACTCTCTTTGACCTTCCCCACCTCCACCCCTCTGGTAATCATGGTAATAACCATGTTGTTGTATGTGTCTATGAGGGTTTTTATTTTTATTTTTTGGTTAATCCTTCACCTTTTCACCCAACTCCCTAGCCCCCTCCCCTCTTGACAGCTGCAGATGTTCTCTATATCTATTAGTCTGTTTCTATTTTATTTGCTAGTTTATTGTGTTCATTAGATTCCACATATAAATGAAATCATTTGGTACTTGTCTTTCTCTGACTGGCTTACTTCACTATGCATTCTTGAATACATGCTCCCTTTGGAGAATAATTATCACTTTCAACAAAGATTTTTTGGCATCTGCTACATTTAGTTTAGTGGGTTGAGTACTGAGACTTCAACCCTCTTCAAGGTCAGCCAAGAGCTGCACACCTAATTAGCACTGAATTGTAACCATACATCTTCCTCAAAGATGCACAAAGAATGCTGTTACTAAATTATGTTTAGCTGTGAGAACATCAGCTTTTATTAACAGTGTTATGAGAAAGAACTTCAAGAAATTTGTTGAATTTTGAGAATCACAAAATATTCTCTGTACAAAGCCTACAGGATAAAACTCTGCCTGATTCCAGTTTAAAGAATAGCTGTAATTCTCTTAAGTAATTGATTTGTTTTTAGAGAGTGGATATTGTGACTCTTGCTAAGTGAAAAGGATTCCTTTTTTGCAATTAGTTTCTGGAAAAATATAGCACTAAGCTATGACCCAATTGTGGTAAATATGTAGGTCATAATAATGTTCATTTTAGTATCTTGTTATAATTTATGTATTTTAACAAAATCTCCTGAAGTGTTTTCTGGAACATTGAGAGGTGCAAATAAGTACCTAGTAAAGTGATCTGAACCGTTCTTATAACATCACTAGGGGCCCGATGCATGTATTCATGCACCAGTGGGATCCCTCAGCCTGGCCTGCACACTCTCACAATCCAAGACCCCTCAGAGAATGTTGGGCTGTGAGTTTTAGCTGATCCCTGCAGGCTAGGCTGAGGAACCCCACCGGTGCATGAATCTGTGCACCGGGCCTCTAGTATGCATATAAGATCTTTGGTTAATCTCTTCCCGCTCTCCCCCTCCCCCATTCTCTCTGAGATTCATCAGTCTATTTCATGTTTCCATGCCTACGTCTTGAGCGTCTGCCCCCTGGTGGTCAGTGTGCATCATGGCTACCAGTTGAACAGTTGTTTAGGCTTTTATATATATAGATGTAGGTGAAAGGATGACTAGTCTTCTCACTGAGCTAAATGAAATGTTGTCTACAAATGATAGTTAAACTGAAGAAAACAGTTTATGCCCCTCCACATTCTTATTCTCTTTATTACACCTATTGCTACACCAGAATTCTCATGAAAAGCAGACTAATGAGGGCCACAGGGCAATTCAGGAAATCTTGTGGAGGTCCATGCTGAGCTTTCAGATCGACAGCTCTGGAAACTGATATCACCCCATGAGTGTCAGCCAGTGGAAGAGCCAGGAGGACAACAGAGGACCGTGTCATGTACCTCCAAGTACAGGCTCTGTAAATCTGTATCCCAGTTGTCATTCTCTGAATTGCATTAGTATAGTATAAAAGCAAATTATTTAGCATAAAACAATTAGAGGAGTAGGCAGCAACAGCACTTTATGTTTCTGATATATCGTTTTACATGAGCTATTAAGGGATAATGTTAAAAAAAGTTTTAGGATCAAATATATTTAAAGTATTTTATGCTAATCAAAAGGTTTTAAAATGTGTTTGCTTTGTTTTGCTGTATAAATTCTCTTAATATGCTTTGTAAATATTCAAGAGGGAAATGTAGTAGAATGATTCATTTTTCCAAATTATTTGCACACAGAACACACTTTTTTTCTGACTAACAGCTATTAAATTTCCCAAAATTCTAGGGTTCTATGGGATAGAGTTAGGAAAATAATGGTTTCTGATAAAAATAGAAAACTTTGAACTAAAGAAAACGCATTGTTTCTGGCAAGAAATTTAAAATTCAGTAAGAACTTTTTAAAATCATTAAACTATAAGGTTAAATTAAATATTTTATGACAAACCCATTTCTTCCTAAACTGAAAAGTTTAAAAAAATTTTTTTCATATCTCTAACAAAATAATTGTTACCACATTAATACACAATTTTCCCCTGGAAACACACACACACACACACACACACACACACACACTTTCAAATATGTTACAGAATACTTCAAAATACTAAGGTGTGCAAGAAGATTTGATAAGACTCAGAATCAAGAGATGATAGTTACAATTAAGTAGCTTACATAAAGTAATTCCATTTATAATAAAGTTTAAATTTAGAGGACAATAAAAAGAATAATATAAATGATAGATAATTTTGAAAATACAAAATACATTCAAAACTATAAAAAACAATACCACGTTTCTTTTCTTCCTTTCTCCCCCCCCCCCCTTTTTTTTTGGTTCTTATACTTAAGAGCCTATATGACAGTGATTTTTAAATAATAATGGGCATTACAAACTTCTGGGAAAAGCTTATAATTTAAGATATCAAACTAAGCTCATCCATTTATCTCCTCTTCCCCCTTAAAATCACAGTAAAATGATCATACATTAATATGAAGTGGAATGCAAGCTAACAGCCCTGAAGAAAATAGAATGGAAATATCAGCAGATACAGAGGCCAATAAATTTCCAGGGACATTTTATGACAGGCAGAATAATGGCCCACAATGATGTGTGCACCTGGTTTCCCAGAACCAATGGCTGTGTTATCTGACATGGCAAAACACTTCCTGGCTATATGATGAAGATTACAGATCTTGAGATAGGGAGTCTATTCTGAATTATCCAGGTAGGTCCAATCTAATCACATGAGCCCTTGAAAGTAAAGAACCTTTCCTGGCTTAAGAGAAAGAAAGAAAAAAGAGGGATTGGAAGGGAAGGATGGATGTGGGAGGGAGAGGAAGAGAGATGCAACTTTGCTGGCTTTGAAGTTGCAGGAAGGGGTTATGAGCCAGCAAATGCAAGCAGCCTCTAGAAAAAGTAGGGACACCGATTCTCTTCTGGAGCTTCCAGAAAGGAAGGGAACCTCCCTGACACCTTGATGTTAGTCCTGTGAGATGCATGTTGAACTTCGGACCTCCAGAAGTATAAAATAATACATTTGTGGTTTGTGGTAATTTGGTACAACAGCAATCGAAAAGTAATACACAACCAATGGAGGGATATTGGTTGATGAGGCAGGACAACGAAACGGCAGCCTAGCATTTGCCAGCATGAGACAGCGGCCAGTAAGGACAAACAAACAAACAAACAAAAAAGCAAAACAGGAAGAAAGAGTACATTGTAGAGTAAGGTGACCAGATGTCAACATCGGTAAAGCGGGACACCATTGACCACTTGGCTGCCGAAGAAAACCGTATCTTCCCTTCCCGTTCTCCCGCCGTTCCCTAGCTTGTCGTGCATTCTTTCCAAAAATCTGGACTTTTTTAAAACGCCGCGGGCCGCGGGACAAATTGTTAAAAATTGGGACTGTCCTGCCAAAAGCGGGACGTCTGGTCACCTTATTTTAGAGGATCAATCCAATGTCCAGATATCAAACTACATGAAATTCCAAAAAAAGAGGTACAGGAGACACAAGACATAAATTATCCAAGGAGTAATTAAGTTCCCAGAATTGAATGAGGACACAAGTCTTCAGATTAAAAGGATCCACCATGTGCCCAGGAGAATCAATGAATGAATGAATGAAGACCTACTACCAGATGTGTCACTGTGAAATGTCTGAGAAGTAGGAAATGATGCTGAATATCCTAGAGAAGAAAATAAGGACCTTTAAAAAGCAGAGCAAGCAAGGTTGTCACGAATAAGCAACAGCAAGTGTTGGTCAATGGAGAAATATACTTACATTTTTGAGGAAAACTATTGTCATTCTTGAATTTTGTACCAAGGCCAAGTTATCGATCAAATGTGTTGACATACCAACCTCCCCAACTCCCAAGAAATCTGACAACTGTGCTTATGCTCATTTCTTAGCAAGTCCAGGAAAACAGAACAGTAAACCAAGCAGCCAAGATTGAGGACAGTGACAGCAACGCAGACAACAAACGCAGTCCCAGGACTCCAGCCCAGCTGGGGGCTGGCAGAGCAGCAGACCCACCAGCTCTCTCTCACCTGGAGGAAGGAGGCCTATGAAGGACAGGGGCTGGGTGGAGGGGGGCCAAGGAGGGGGAAATGGGAGACATCTTCAATCCTGTCAGTAATCATTTTTTTTAAAAAAAAAGACATTTTGGAAAGAAGGGGCTAGATTTCAAATCCAACCTCTGTTGGTCCACCTCGTACAAACCATTATTATCACATGTCAGAAGTATGGAGGCCTCCTGCTGGGCATGCTCTCCTCCAGCGATTTCCAAACCGTGTGCTGCAAGAATTTTTAAAACATGCAAAACCTGCCTATTTAGTCAGGGGCACTGACCTCTTTTCCCTTATATTGTCACGTGAAAGGATGACGACAGCCTTAACAACAAGAGCTATCAAGTGTGAATGCCTTGTCTTGATCCATAAACATGTAGGTCATATAATATAGTTGCTTCTTATTGGTCATGTTGCATAATAAGGTTGCATCTGATTGGTTAATGCTCGGTACCAGAAATTCTTATTTACCAATATAGGCACCTGATTTTTTAAAAAGGCACTTTGCAGCAAAAAGGGTAGGTAATTACTATATTTATAATATTTTTTTGTAAATCAAAATATGCCTTTTTTCATATCGACAAAAAATATATGTTTGATGTGCTGCAGAATTTTAATAATTAGTTCATTGTACCATGAGATGAAGAGGTTGAAAATCGCTGCCCTCAGCTATTCTTTTTAAAACATAAAGCCACACAACCTGTTACTTGCCTGCTCAAAAGCCAGGGGCTTCCCCTCATACTTAGAGCAAAATTTCACTTCATGGCCCACAAGTACCTAAATGGTTTGGCCACGGGCTCACACACTTCAGTTTCATTTCTTATCATTCTTTCTGTCTTTCTTCCAACCATTGTCCTACGGGGCTCATCAAACATGGCAGGCACCTCTCCCCTTGCGTCTTCACCCTTGTTGTTTACCCCCGATGCTGGCAATGCTAATGCTCACTTCCTGCAAGACTTCCTCAAGTGTCTCCCTTCAGAGGGACCTTCCCTCCTCACGCACTGTGGAGCAGATCCCCATTCCTCTCCTTCATTCATTCGTTTTTTGCATATTTTTCACCTCCCCAATAGAATGTGTATTCTCAGGGCTGAGACTGTCTTTTATGTTTGCCTCTCAGTCCTTTCACCAAGAACAATATTGAGCACACGTTAAAGGCTAAATAAGTTTTGGGAAATTTGAGGATATGACAAAATTTCACAAAGCATAAATAAGGAATATTTTCCATCCTATGGTCTGAGATTATATACTCCTAGTGTCTGCTGTGATTCTCTAGTAGGTAATAAGTACACACAGGGCTGTAAATGTGATTTGTTAATTTCTAACTTTTAGGATAAGTTATATACAAATCAGATATGACCACAGAAAGAAATGTCAGTATCTTCAAACTTGACAATGTGAGAGACGATTCAGTTTATTTGAGGCATGCGGCCCGCTGGCCACGAGTTTGACATGCTTGATGTACAGTTATATAAATTTCAACACATGTATAGGAATGAGGGAAACGTGACCCTAAGAAGGCAACATGAGGAATGCTTGGGCTGATGGCTCTATTTTGTATCCTGGTTGTATCCGGTATCCTGAACTATATCATTTTAAGGAGCATAGCACATATTCTTAGGTGAGGTGTTTTGCAGGCTGGTTGTACTTTGAACCACACTATCCTTATAGTTCTTTATTATGTCATTGTTGTGACAAATCCAAATGCCACTGCCTCGCCCGTAAGCCCTCCATGGCCTCTTACCTTATGCATCCTACCTCTTATCCACACTTACTTCCCTGTTCACTCATAAGCAGGCAGACTCACTTCAGACTTGGTGTCTTTATCCATGCTTGCCTTCCTCTCTGCAATGTCCTGACTTTTCTTTTCCCACTAAATTCTATTCATTAAGACCCCTCTCCATGTCTTACCTCTACTATGAATTTTCTCAAAAGAGTCCAAATTAATTTATTTCTTTTTTTATTCTTCAGTCATATTCTGCATCTATTCTCATAATTTAACTCTGAATGGTTCTCTAGTCATCTACCTAAAATAAATGGAAAACTCTCTGCATGCCTTTCTTGTTCTTCAGATCCTTTGATAGTGCTTGGCACAGAGATGAACACACAGTAAGTGGTCAAAAAGTTATTATTGATTGAAAAAGCCATTATACTTCAAGGTCATTCCTAGGGCAGGATACGTCTGAAGAAGCAAGGAGTTCAGAAGGTACAACAGAAAGTTTTAAGTAGCTCAGTGTTCCTCACGATGGGCATTAGAAACCTGGACATTGAAAGACTCTTTAAATGGAAGCTGATTTTACACAGAATCTGGAAAACACACACCCCTGTGCATGGTTTTCACATTGGCAGGCTTCCCGCTGCCATCAGTAAACCCCATGGCATTTGGGAAAACATCTATTAAGAAATTATTGCTCATGGCCTTCCTTCCTGCTATTTTTCAAAAGTATGATAGGGAATAAAACAGGCCCCCCCCAAAAATTTGGAGAAATGAGCATCACCTATTGGTGTGGTAAGTCACTAAACCCAGCCAGAGAAGTGAGATGAAGTGTAGGGAGGATAGCATAGCTCTGAGTCACCCGACTTAAATTGGCCACATGATCCTCAGCAACTAGGCATTAATTTCTCCCTCTGTCAGAAGAGGAAATGGGGCCAGATAATGGACAGGCCTGCGTTAAGTTCTGACAGACCAAGATTCTAGCTCAGTCCTGTTGATTCTGTTTGTTTGTTTATTTGTTTGTTTGTTTTGGCAAAATCCTGGACAGAATTCAAAACAATTTTCCTTTTCAAAGTCATTTGTGTGGAGTCTCCATAGCACCTTATATTTTAGTTCAGAGCACATATCCTGGTACGTTCATATGAATTTCATTTTTTCACATTGGGGAAATGGATTCTTCATTTGAATCTGTGCATGTATATCTGACTTCATTTAGGACTAGTACTTTGTCTCCTTCAGTAGCATTGTATATTCTTGCAGATTACTTACTTCTGGCCATTTCCAAGAAGGACATGGGTTTTGTTGTAAAACGCTGCGCATTTCCAGTTGCCTTGAATGGAGGCTCCATTTGTGGCCTAGGCCCAGCACAGGAGGGCAGGAGGAGCACAGCCTCACAGCCAGGAAGTGGGAGGGAACGGGGAAGGGAAGAGGAAAGTTATCAGTCATGCTGTGGACTGAACATTAATATGGACTAGGTGTTCCTTCTCCAAAAAGGATTTATTCGGGAAAGAGAAAGGGTTGTAACCCACGCACACTCGCCCAGGTAGCCAGCAGAGAGATTTTTAACTAAGGAGGGGGAAGCCAGACCATAGAGCCTTCATTATGAGCATGGAGTTTGTCCTGTAGTTCTCATGTACTCTACTTTCCTGATTGCATATGAGGCTTCAATGAGCTTTAGCTCCTCCCATAGACACCCCGGGCTGATTGTGTGTGTTTTTTTTGTTGTTGTTGTTTTGTTTTGTTTTATTTGGTTTTTTTTTAAGTGCCACTTAGACTTCATTCATGCCAGAGAAAGAGAGTACCAGACCAGTGTGAGGTGAACATCAGTGGGATGGGACAGAGAGAAGCTGAAACCAAGGCACACTCAGGGCATATCACCAATTCCAAGTGGCAAAATAAGCACAGTGAAGCTTATAAATCTCTACTTTCTGTGTATTCAAGCATGTTTAGCCACGCTCAGTAGTGTTGCATGCACTTGCAGGTAGAGCACCTTTATATCTCATTTCCTTCCCCCTCAAAATGAAAGGCTAATTGAATGAAGGTCCACCAAGTAATGAGATCCTAACTTCAGTTACACAAGACGAATGCTGCACACACTACTGACTGCTTTTCATTACATGTTCTACAATGAACCGATTTGTAGCAAACCTAAATGAAGCAGTTTTGCCTGGCCCATGTGACTCAGAGGCTGAACTTTGAAATATGAACCAGGAGGTCACGGCTTGATTCCTGATCAAGGCACATGCCTGGGTTGTGGGCTCGATCCCAGCAGGGCGTGTGCAGGAAGCAGTCGATCAATGATTCCCTCTCATCATTGATGTTTCTATCTCTCCCTCTCCCTTCTCTGAAATCAATAAAAAATGTATTTAAAAACCCCACAAAAAACAGTTTCCTTCTGAATAATAATAGATGCTCTGCTATGTTTAACATTTATTCAATACAAACAGTTTGTATGGCCTTAAGAATTAATAAAATTAAAATACTAGAAAGCACATTTTCAAATAAAGGATAGGTGTGTTATCCAGAATGTTACTTTTAGAAGCACGACTCTCATACATGTTTATGAGGGTGAAGTAGTTCCTACAGAAAGAAAAAGGGGCACCTTAGGGCCACAGAATCCTTCCAGATTTACTTTCTAAACTCTGATACCCTAATGCTAAACACTACACTGATAGACATGGAAAAGGTCTATTTCTATATACAGTGCAATTGTGTAAATTTTCACTTTTAGAGTCACGTATGACTGCTTGATTCTGGTGAAGTCTCAATTCGACGCATAGAAATGAGAGGAAAGCCATTAAATGTGGCATCCCACACAAACCTGTAAGTTTCCCACTTGCATATTCAACATGTACACTTAGAAATGTGGTAAGATTTTATGTTCAGTGTTCTTAGCACACACACACACACACACACACACACACACACAACACAGAGAGACATGCCCGGGAAGGACCACTTTCTTCCTGGAACTCCACAACCCCGGATTTATTCCCTATCATGAGTAGATTCCCTTCTTTACAGGGTTTCTCTCACTAATATTTCCCACTCAGATTTAAAATTATTAAATACTAGGGGCCCGGTGCACAAAAATTTGTGCACT
>PVJC01050753.1:0-11785 GCA_004026665.1 Murina feae | reverse complement strand
CTATTAAAATACCAACAGCATACTTCAAAGACCTAGAACAAACTCTCCAAAAATTCATCTGGAATAAAAAAAAGACCCTGAATAGTTGCAGCAATCTTGAGAAAGAAGCACAAAGTTGGGGGGATCACAATACCAGATATCAAGCTATACTACAAAACCATTGTTCTAAAAACTACCTGGTGCTGGCATAAGAACAGACATATAGACCAATGGAACAGAACAGAGAACCCAGAAATAGACCCAAGCCATTATGCTCAATTAATATTTGACAAAGGGGTCAAGAGCATACAATGGAGACAAGACAGTCTCTTCAATAAATGGTGTTGGGAAAATTGGACAGATACATGCAAAAAAATGAAACTAGACCACCAACTTACACCATACACAAAAATAAACTCAAAATGGATAAAGGACTTAAAGGATAGGAAAAAAAGTAAAATAATTAAGTTAACAGTGTTTACAAAGAACTGTAACTGATAGTGCATACTCAAATTCTGACAAACAGCAGTAAAAAATACTGGATTATATTCAACTAATGGAATATTATGAATCCTAGCAAAATTTACATTTCTTACTACCCAGGATCATGTACCCAAATTATCAATTTAAGGACTTATTTTCTTTCCTAAACTTATTTCTTATGACATCACTCATAGAATTTGTTTAAATTCATATAGCACATGCATATAAATTTATTAATATTTATTTTATTTGCAATCATGACTCACTGCTAATAGCAAACAGGGCTGTGAACACACATTTAGCAATAGCCACACACCATACAGGAAACTTCTCTCCTCTTGCTCCTATTCAGTTTCCAGAACTTCTGTTTCCTGTCACGTTTCTTGTTTCCACTCCCAGTTGACTAATAGAATACTTTGAACCAGTGCTGCTTGTTACATTTTAATTCTTACAAGATAATTATAACTGTTTTATCCATATCTCAACTGATCTTTCTCTTGATTCCAAAGAAACATGTACACCACCGATAAATGCTAGGAAGGGATTCTTTATAAAAACACTCAAAAATAGGCCCTCTTTTTAGTACTGTGATTCTCAACCTGGGTGGCATTTTAAATTCACATGGATGCTATTTTTGAAATAGCTGTGCCAAGACAGTGTTCCCCATGGAGTTGCTTCAATGGGTTAATTTTTTCAAATATAGGCAATTCCGTTGTGTAGCCAGGCTTGACAACTGCTCCTCTGGGAACACCCTAAAGGATTACTTCCCATTCTTTAATACTATGAATGTGCTTTTATGTATTTTTCATTCTTTCCTTGTACGTGACTTATTTCTGTATTCTCTGAAATTATTTGTAAAATTCTAAAAGGAAGATATATTTACTGTTGGAAGTTTATTTTTGATCAGTAATTTCAGAACCTAAGAGGTTGTTTGTGTCTTCCTAGATATTTTAGAAGTAAATTGTATAAAATGACATCTAAAAAGTAGTGTTTGGGACTCATAGCCCCAAAGCTGGGCTTTAGAAGTAAATGAGTATATGAGAAACACAGGAAACAATAATATTTAAGAGATTAATACATTAAATGTTAGTTCCTTTATTTTTATATGTTGACAGTTATAAGTATTAAATTAATCTTATTTTTTAGTTATCAAAGAAACATATATACTTGTTAATAAAGCAATGCAGAATTATCTAATCTAATAAAAGAATAATATGCTAATTGCTTCACTCTGCTACATCCCAGGCCACGCCCTCCAACCAATCAGAGTGACTATATGCAAATTAACCCAACCAAGATGGTGGCTGGCAGCCACAGAGCAAGAGCAACCAGGAGGCTTCGTTGCCCTGGCGATGGAGGAAGCTGCCTGTCTAGGCCAGCTGTGGCTTCTGCTCAAGGCAACAAACGTTTCAATTATAGAAAATAAATAAACCCCAGATACCTGCTTCCAGACATCTCGCTGGGAACTTGGGTGGCTGAGGGCTGTGGCCAGCCTGCAAACAACCATCAGCCACTCACTCAGGCTGGCAGGCACCCCAGCAGGGACCCCCTACCCTGAAGGGGATGTGGCCAGTCTGAAAACAGCCCTCTGTCCCTCACCCAGCTGACCAGGAACCCCAGTGGGACCCCCACCCTGATCCGGGACATGCTTCAGGGCAAACCAGCCGGCCTCCACCCATGCACGAGGACTCTATCCTATATAATAAAAGGGTAATATGCAAATTGACCCTAACAGCATAACCACTGGGAATGACGCTCAATGGTCAGTGCACTCCCACAGGGAGAGCTCTGCTCAGCCTCAAGCCAGGCTGATGGCTGCCAGCTCGGCAGAGGTGGTGGGAGCCTCTCCCACTCCCTTAGCAGTGGTAAGGATGTCCGACTGCAGCTTAGGCCTGCTCCCTGCTGGCAAGTGGACATCCCCCAAGAGCTCCCGGGCTGCCAAAAAGATGTCTGACTGCCAGCTTAGGCCTGATCCCCTGGGGAGCAGACCTAAGCCAGCAGGTGGACATCCCCTGAAGGGTTCCAGACTGTGAGAGAGCACAGGCCGGGCTGAGGGACACCTCTCCACCTTGCCCAAGTGCACAAATTTTTGTGCACCAGGCCTCTAATTCATAATAGAAACAAGACTTACATACCCAAGTCTTCCACTCCAAAGTACTCATTTTTAAATATTTCAGCTTTGTACATTCGTCATCTTAGTATTTCTAAATAATATGATTGTGCTATTATTTCTTAATTCTTTTTTTGATATCTGTTCATTTTCTGCCATGATAGCAAGGATTTAGCCAACTACTCTCCCCAACATTTCCTCCATTCTTCCATTAAATACATTATTATTTTTCTATTCTCTCTGGGCCACTTTTCTGATTTTAATTTATATATTTGTATCATTTTTCTCACACATTACCTATGAGCTCTATTTCTTGATTCTTCACTTTATAAGACAAGGATAGTAGCACCCATGACCTTCTCTTCCATTCTCATGCAACTTCCAAATTCTGTCATTTTTAATTTTACATAATCAAGCTTGATCAAAACACATTCCATTTTATAGCATATATATTTTTTTCCTGTAGCTGTCTTAAAATTTGATCGCTAATATACATTTTCACATTGCCCTGACTATATAAGGATAGTAAATTGAAAAAATGATCTGACTTTTGGACTTTGAGATGCCCTACTCCTTTTTCTTTTGTATCTTGTCATTATTAAAACATTTATCATATTATATATTCTTTCTTGAGACCCTTCCTCAGAGACCACTATTCTTTTTTTTTTTTACTGAAAAGTAACTATATTTTTCAAAGCAAAAAGAATTTAGTGAGAAGTAAGGTATTATTTTCATCTTTATAAATCTCTTTAATATTGGGCTTCAAAGAAGAGAGCTGGATATTTACATTTGCTTTTTTAAAAATTCTTTATTGTTTAAAGTATTGCATGAGTCTCCATTTTTCCCTCATTAACTTCTCCCTTACCACCCCTCCCCCAAGCACAGAGACCACTATCCTTAATCACTAGTTGGTTTTTCTGCTCTAACAATCTACACTGGTCCTTGATTCAAAGTTATAATTCTGCCACTTCCTTCGAGGTCAAGAATCATTTTCTCTCTTATTTTGAAGTCATTACCATATAATTTTCTGTCATCCAGTATTAATGATGTCTTCTGTTGGTCATTTTCCTTCATTTTTAGGTAAATTTTAATTTCCCCGTAGCAGTTTCAATGTTCTATCTTTGGCACTCCAAATTTTCACAATAAAATGTCCGAATGTGGGTATTTTTTCTTCCATTATGATAGTACTAAATTTGCTGTTTTAATTCTGAGATCACATCCTTCAGTTCTGAGAAATTCTCACTCATTTTTTTGTATTATGATTTTCTTATCTCTGCCTATGCTGGTTTGATCATCTGAACCCTAGTAGGTTAGATGTTGGATGTTCTCTATACCTTGTATTTCCTCCCATTTTCTATCCAGTTTTTCTAGGATTTTGGTAATATTTAAAAACGTTTATCTCTCAATGGTTTTAGTTTATTTTTAAGCTATAATTTTTTAATTTAAATACATATTATTGGTTTTCTTCTGTGATATCTATCTATATTCTACATGTAATCTCTATGTCCATATACACTAATTTATTTCTGAGGATGTTATTTTCATTATTTTAATGTTATCTTCTAAATCCTACATTATGTCTGTTTTCTCTGGAATGATATTTTTCTCTTTAACATTAGTTTCTCAATGTTGCAGTCTTGCCTCAAATACCTCCTGCTTGCTGCCAATTCATATTTAAAAACAAAACAATATAAAGTACATCAGAGTTTAGTGCACAGTTGAGACTTTTGATAGCTTTACTGTAGAGCGTTTGGGCAGGTATGTGACTGTTAAAACTGTTTTAAAATGTCAGAATTTTAGACATTTTTAAAAATTTTTGCACTTGGGAAATCATTTAGAGAAGAGATTCATTTTTTTGATCTAAGCAATAGATACCTTAGTATCAGATGATGATGGAGAGAGGTGGGAGCTTGACTTTTAGTTAATGTTCCTATTTTATCCCCAAGTCTTACCTTTTTCCTTATGTTTAGAAATCCCATCCTCTACCCTCAGCTGCATCTCTTTTCAAGTTCATTTTCCCAGGCAGACGCGTTGTTTTCCCACACCATCATTTTTGTTGCACTACCTCCCTTTTGTGATTCTTTCCTTGTGGACACAGGCTGTACATTCAAGCACCCACAAGCTCAGGTAGGTTAATTAAGTGAAGAAGAGGACCAGAACTTAAAAAGTAAGAATGAGTGATGGGATTGGGAGCAATTGCCACCACTAAGTTTCAATTATTATGTTTTATTCCTTTACAATTGCTGTACTAGATTTTTCCAGAGGCAAAAATGATAAACATTTATAGTTGGACTGTTATCTTGACTCAGAGAGCCTCCCAGGCACTAAGCTCTAAAAGAAATATGTATTTCTTGTTTGTGTGTGTGTCTCTGTGTGTGTGTTAGGTTATTTTTATTATTGAATTTATTGGTTAATAAAATTCTATAGGTTTCAAGGATATAATTCTATCATATATCATCTTTATATTGTACTATGTGTTCACCACCTCAATCATTTGGAAGGTTCATCTTCCATTGTCATTTAACCCACCTTTACCTGTCCTACCTCCCCTCATCTCCTTTCCCCTTTCTTTCACTATACTGTTGTCTATGAGTGTGGTTTTGTTTTTTCTCAATCCCTTCACCTTTCTCACTTAGTGGCTCCTCCCCCTCCCTGTCCACCCCCCCCCCCAGCTGTCAGTCTGTTCTCTGTTATTTATGAATCTGCTTCTATTTTGTTTGTTAGTTTATTCTTGATGGGGGCTTTAGGTCCTATTTCTTTCCATCAAACTCTTCCAAGCTACCTTAAATGAACATAAATTCTAGGTTAAACCATATGCTTGCCATGCTCAAGCAACTTCAAGTCACATCAAAAAGAAAACAAAACATTGTATTTCCTATTCAACAAAGTTCAATGTAGGAGGTTCTGAATAAACTAAAAGCAGTAACTCTAACTTGATTTTATGGTGCCATGGCAGCATGCTTCATGTTTCTCATTTGGACTCTAGGTATAAATTTTGGGGCTGAATATGAAGACATAACTCAGGGAAAGCGATTTTGCATGGGTCTAGGTTAATGTGGCTCATTTATATAGCTTTCTGGTTCTATAACTTGATCCAAAGGTAGGGCTGAATTTAATTTATAACCCAAGAATCAGATGGATTGCATATTCTTAGATGGTCACTTTTAATATCTTCTCTCTTGCCAGGCCTTTACATAGTGCAACAGAAAGTTAATGATTATATTCTTAAATGAGATCTTGAGTGTCATGGGTTTCTGATGCTGATTGAAGAAAGAATTATTGAGGATTATTTGCATTATATGAAAATGGCAGGGTTGATAGTATATTGGATATTGAAAAAATGTAAATGTATTTTGGATTTGATGAAGGCTTGCTTGTAGATGAGGCCAAAAGGGATATCTAATTTATTATACCCTCCTTGTTATATTGGCAAATTTTTCAGTTTTCTGCTGAAAGGTGGCAGGGTATGCCAGCTCAAAATTTGACTGTAGGAGTTCAGGATATGCCACCACTAAATGTTTTTGGTTTTTTTTTTATTTCATTGCTTAAAGTATTACAACAAGTGATAGATAAGTATTACAACAGATGATAGATAGATCTCCATTTTTTCCCTTGCCCTTCCCCCCCTTCCTCCCTAACCTCCAGTTTCCCGTGTCCACTGATTATGCTCCTATGGATGCAAATGTTTTGCTTTAGTGTATTATCTTGAGCTGAAGGCATAAGAAAAACAGTAAATGTAGAGAGGCTTTCTCTGAATTCCCTTCATCTGGTTAGAGAGAGAAACTCCATTGTCCTTTGTCCTCAAACCCCTCTAGGGAAATTCCGTCATTTAGGGATGATTGGCTCATCACAGGAGAGGGGACTAGAAGTTGACATCATACTCAGATAACCTTTGTCACAAACTGTCCTACCTCCCACATATTCCTCAAAAAGCACATTCCATTCATCTTTCTTTCTTTTTTATTTTTTAATATTTTTATTGATTTCAGAGAGGAAAGGAAAGGATAGAAACATCAATGATGAGAGAGAATCATTGATTGGCTGCTTCCTGCACACACTTTACTGGGGATTAAGCCTGCAAACCCGGGCATGTGCCCCCAACTAGAATTGAACCCAGGAACCTTTAGTCCACAGGCCTACACTCTATCCACTGAGCCAAACCAGCTATAGCTATTAATATTTAAAAAAAATCATTTCCTGTACTTATATTACACCTTCCTTTCCTCTATTTAGAGAGAATTTAAGCCTGAATGCTAAGCCACCTTAAGAAATTACTCATTTTCCCCCTCGGGATCTCCTATGTATACATGAGTTATACATGTTAATAAACTTATTTTTGTTTTGTTAATCTGGTTTTGTTATAATGACCCCATTGAGAATTTAGAAGGGTAATAAGAAAATTATTTTTCCTCCCCCACAATGACAAGGCATGACTTGATGAAGGGGGGTATTAGGCCTCAATAGTCTCCTTGAAACATCACCAAGCCACCCCAAATAAATATATATTAATGCCATGTGCTTTTCACACAAAGGTAATTTTAAGTCCCAGCAATAAACACACAATATAAGAACAGTGTGCTTTCCATTCTGAATATCTTCAAAGTAAGTTACCAACTTCAACTCTCAACCTGATTTCTAGCCTTAAGTTTCTCCTATTTAGAAAATTTGTTAGCACTATCATATTATCAAAGGAAATATTATAACAGCATGTAACCACAGTTTATAACCATATCTGTACTCACAATCTGCTGAGAAATAGGGCACATGTGTTTTGAAATCCATAAAAACATGTCTTGAAAGCTTTAATTCAGTTAAGTCTGGTGTGTTCTGCTATTTAGAGCAAACAACAGGTTTTTAAGTTGTGTGCATTATCCGAGCAATTCAACATGAGGCAGATGTCTCCATTAAGCCTGCCTGTCAGCTCCCTCCCTGAGCAGGAGAAAATCAAATCAAAGCTCAACAAACATGAAACGCCTGGTTTGCTGCTATGGGTCTCCATGATGGATATAAAACTCTAAACAATTGATAAAGTTGTGGTTTTCTAAATTGATTGCTGAGATGGGCAGTGGTGCACACCACAGCCTGTCTTATCCTTGCCACACACTGCTCAACTCGTCACTCATAGCCATGTGTCTGGATCAATAGCCCAACCTGTGAGAGCTTGTTGGAATGTTGCAAAGTGAAGCAATTTAAAGGTAGGTATAAACTGGTAAAATTGAAAAGCATTTCAAATAATAAAGGTGTAAGACCAGTGATATTCTAGATGCTCAAGTAAAAATCTTAGGAAACCACTCAGAAGGGGAAATAATCCATTTAATAAATGCTTCTCTTTTAGTTTGCCAATATATTCATTTACTTTTTTTTAATTGATTTTTTGGGGTGACATTGGTTAATAAAAATATGTGTTTCAGGGATACAATTCTAAAATACATCATGTATATATTCTATTTTGTGTTTACCACCCCAAATCAAGTCTCCTCCAGCACCATTTATCCCCCTTTCACTCTCTCCTACTTCTCCCCTTTCACTCCTATAATCACTGCTGTCTCTGAGATTTTCATTTACTTAATACCTTCATTTTTTTCACCCAATATCTCAAGCCCGCTCCTCTCCTACAGATGTCCCAGTCTGTTCTCTGTATCTGTGAGTCTGTTTCTTAGTTTACCTTGTTCACTAGATTCCACATAAGTGAAATCATATTATATTTGTCTTTTCCTGACTGGCTTATTTTACTTAGCATAATATTTTCTAGGTCCATCTATGCTATTGCAAAGGGGAAGATTTCCTTCTTTTTTTATGGCAAGAAGTGTTCCATGGTGTAAATGTACCACAGCTTTTTTATCCACTCATCTACTGATGGACACTTGCGTCCAAATCTTGGCTGTTGTAAATAATGCTGCATTGAACGTAAGGGTACCTATATTCTTTCAAATTCATGTTTTGGATTTCTTCAGATGTATTTCTAGAAGTGGGCTTGCTGGCTTATAAGACAATTCCATTTTCCATTTTTTGAGGAAGTGCCATACTGCTTTCCGCAGTGGCTGCGCCAGTCTGGCTTTGACTTTCTTCACTCATTTAATACAAACTGAAGAGCTTATCCTCTGCCAGGTTTTGTCTTTTTTTTCTAAAGAAGCATATGGAATATGCTTTCCATAATTAAACCCTGCAAAAAAATATGTTAGACTTGCAGAAAGTTTTATAAAGTATTTCAAAGACTTCTCTAAGACTAGACAATACAGGTATATATTTTTCATTTACCTCTGATCAAAACTGCCCCACACTAGAAGCAAGGAGAGGAAACGTGAACTGCAGGTCCCAAGGGAAAAGCATCTTTTTGAAAAATGTGCTTGGGTACCACGAGGTTGTACATTCCCAAAAGGGCCGCAACAATGTCTCCATTTCACATTCCTTTCTTCATGTTCCTCCCATCGAGGTGGGGTGTCTGTGTTCCAACTCCTTGACTCTGGGTGGACTTGTGACTATAGCGAGATGATATAATGAAGCTAGTTGTAAAAGGTGATACAACTCTGCTTAGTTCTCTTGGGACACACTCTTAGGACAGTCATCATGCTAAAGAAAATGTAAGAAACTGGAAAGGAACCAATAGCCTGAACCTTTTCACCAGCCCTGAATGAGACATTGTGGACACTAATCCTCCATACCCAGCTGAGCCCCAAGCTCACAATCCTGTGGTGCAGCAGGGCTATCTCCACTGAGCTTGGTGCACATTGCAGATCTGTGAACAAAATAAACAATTGCCACTGTACTTTCGAATTTTTGAGTGCTTTGTTAGGCAGCAAAGGATCCCTGGACCAGGCACTCAGACTTAACCTTGCAGGGAATTAAACTGGATATTGTGTTTTTTAAAAAACATATTTTGTTGATTTTTTACAGAGAGGAAGAGAGAGGTATAGAGAGTTAGAAAAATCGATGGGAGAGAAACATCAATCAGCTGCCTCCTGCGCTCCCCCTATTGGGGATCGAGCCCGCAACCAAGGTACATTCCCTTAACTGGAATCAAACCTGGAACCCTTCTCCTGTATATGGGCTGAAGCTCTATTCACTGAGCCAAACTGCTTAGGGCTGGATATTGTTTTTACTTCCTCCATACCAGGAGTTGGCAAAGTACAGTCTGCAGGTAAATTTGTGACCCATAGTTAGGAATGGTTTCTATATTTTTAAAGTGTTATTGGAAATAAAACTCCAAACAAATAAATAAACAGAAGCACAAAGAATGTGTAACAGAGGTTACATGTGGCCTGCTAAGATGAAAATGTTTACTATCTAAACCTTTACAGAAGAAGTTTGCTGACCTCGGCTCTATAATCATCTTCTCTCAAGCACTTAGTATGAATTAGTGCTACTGGTTTGGTGCTGGAAGAAAAACTTTTCAACAGAGAAACACTCAGAAATATTTCTCTAAAGACCCTACCATAACCGTATTCCCACAACTAACTTAAACTTCAAACGCAGTTGCACATTTTACAGAGTATCCTCACACAAATGTATTGATTTCCTCATTGAAATACAATAGACCAGAGGGATCCAAGATGGTGGTGTAGTAGATAGAACCTACACTCACCTCCTTCCAGGACCAAGTTGGAATTCCAGTTAAATTATAGAACTGAATAACCAACTGAAGACTAGCTGAAGAGAAGTCTTATAACCAAAGATTTACAGAAGAAGCCACATCAAGGCAGGTAGGAAGGGTCAAGAGGTAAAAAGGACAGGCCCTGCTCCCAGGGACAGAAGCTGAGATTCTGGAGGGAGAACTCAGCTACAAAGTTTCTTCCTGAGTGGTATGGCTTCCCAAGCTCACACTTGGCTCCCCAGACCTCAACACTGGTGTCCACATAACATCTGGCTGTGAAAATAAGTGGGGATTCTGTCCATTACGGAGAATTTACTAGAGGCACAAGTCCCCTCTTTAAGGGCCAACTCAGATCTCATTCATGGCCATTCACTCTGGGTTCCCAGGGGAGGGCAGAACAAACTAGAGTCTTATGAAGAGAGATGGGTTTATGGCTCTGGGGAGAAGGATGAAGGGATAACAGTCAGGATACCTGAGCTGAGTTCTTTGCCCACAATACAAATGCCCTTTTTCTTGGGTGGAACACTCCTCTAGATAACTTCAGTCAAGAGGAATACAGTAGCCTCACCCTCTGGATTTCCTGTCATACCACCCTGTGGAACTTGCACCCTGCTGAGTAAGCAGCTAAGAGGGACAGAGTTTAGAACTCTGATCAGTGACTGAGTGATATGGCAGGAGCCACTCCTCCCACTTTCCCATGAACCTAACTGGTCCTCCTCTTTTCTGGGAGGTCCACTAGCCTCACTCTCCAGGGTTATGGCCCCCTAATCCTGATTCCTGGTGGCTCTGCCCTGCTGAGGTCTGGGCAGAATCCAGGTCAGACTGAATAGTATGGATCTTGGGTGAAGGCCACTCTCCCCATCTTCTGCCAGGACGAACCAGAACCTCCCCCTCAGGGAGATCCACCAGTTCACTCTCCTGACTTCTGGCAGCTCTGCCCTGCTGAGGTGGGCTTCTGGACAGAATCTCATACAGAGTCGTGTGGCTCTCTGAGGGGAGACATTTTCCCTCCCATGTCCAACTGGTGCAGAGCCCTCTCTTAACATGGCTAAATCTGGCTCTGTTTGGACCTGATAAACTCTGCTGGCCACACCCTGACATTTCCCTGAGACCCTGCTCCACACCACAAAGGCTGCTAGACTTAGTAAACCCTGCAACATTTTTTGAGTGGCCTGAAACCCAGCACCGGTACCAAAAGTGAGCCTATATTGATGTGGTGGAACACCATTTGACCCTACCTAGTGACTCACTGAAAATCTAACCATGCAAGTCGAGTACCACTCTCAGTGACTGCACCTAACAGGCAGCTGGCAGGCAGAGGCAAGTGAAGGTGGGTCTCAGGGAGCCTAGGGCCTTTTGCTAACATGCCTCCTAGCCCAGTGTTGGTAAAGGCCAGCTTTAGTGCACTGTTTGGTCCTTCCTGTGCAGAGACAAGCCCAGCAGAGGCAACCATAGAGAACAAAAGTAAAGCAAAGTGGGATTTAGTGAAAATACACTCTAAGGGAGGAGCAGGCCAGTCAAGAGAGAAAATGGCCCCCAATCAATAGGTTATTTGTTTTAAATGAGGGATTTTCTGGATGGATGAGTGACAGAAAAGGGTTAAATATTTCTTCTGGGCATGC
>PVJC01050752.1:0-11697 GCA_004026665.1 Murina feae | reverse complement strand
GTTGCCCGGCCATGCTGGAAATATCACTGCGTGTGTGTGTGTGTGTGTGTGTGTGTGTGTGTGTGTGTGTGTGTGTGTTTGGGGATGGGCTATGGGATGGGAGGGATTTACACAGCTGCCTGAGAGTGATGATCTTCAATTCCTTCCCAGGCCTGGCCTGGACCAGGGTCAAGGTCCTGCCCTGAGGCTCATCATTTTGAGGACGGGGGCCAGCCTCCTTCTCCTATGCCCAGGGCTTCTGCGCTGTGTCTGTCAGCTAGTGAGGGTCCCCCAATCTGGAACCTGGAAGCCTCTTCCTAATCAGCTGACCTCCTTATCCAGTCCCCTCCTCTCTGAGGACCAGTCTTGTTCTGCAGCCTAGGCCTGTGGTTTGGGGGTGATGGAGACCCTTGACGTTATTGGGTCACTAGATGCTGGGGTTGCAGACTGCTTGAAGCGGATGCCCTGCTCCGCCTTTGCTGATGACCTCCACGTATTTCAATCTGAAAGTCTCCTCCTGGCCACCTCTCAGGCAGCCAGCCTGGGAAGCCCAGAGGCTGGCAGCTCCTGCCACCTAATTGCCAGTCTCATATGGAAAGGCACACACTTCTATGAAAAAACAATTTGTTTATTTGTCGTTGAAATTTCACTGTGACTGGACATCCTGTGTTTTTATTACAGAAACCTGGCAGCCCTGTAATGCCACCTGCCCATTGAAAAGGGCTCATTAGGGTGATGTGCTGCCCTTGTACATGGCCAGGTGCGCTCCTCAACTTTCTCATGGGTACATGGGCACCCTGGTGACCAGGTTGGGGGGGGTGAGGAGGACTGGAGTCTAAGCCTTGGGCGACAAATTCAGCCTCCTCTTTCGCACGGGGTGTGTTGCATAAGTCCCGAGAAGGTCAGGGCTGAAGAGGCCTTGGAGGTCACACAGCTTCCCACTCCTGGCTGACCCTGTTTCTGGACGACTGATTCTGTGAGCGGGGGGCCCAGGCACCTGTGTGGCTGACTAGTTGTGCCATGGCTCCAAGGCTCAGCTGGGATAGGGAAGGGCAGACCCAGTCCAGTGTCCTCTCCGCACTAGGACATGGAGGCCACGGCTGAGCCAGCTCTCACACCTCCGAGCTGGAGTTATAGGACCTTCCTTCTGCTGCTTGTCCGAGGGCAGGGGCAGTTGCAGAGACAGGTCCTGGGCAGAACAGACCACGGAGGGCTGCTGATTTAAACAGGACCTTTGTGCATCCGCCCAGGCCCTTCTACTGGTACCAGGGCCAGGTGGAGCCAGTTGTGTGTGGAAAGATGGGGCATCTGGGTCTGTGAGGCCAGGGCTATGCAGAAACTTCCAACCCTTCCTCTCACCACTGCCCTTCCTCTGCGCAGTCTGGGTTCCCTGTTTATGTGAGCCCCTCCTCACTGCCTTGGAGGCTGTTCCACCACCAGGTCTCATTCACGCTACTACCCCCCTCCCTTCTGCCAGGCTCGTTGTCATCTTTAAATCCTTGACATAGCACATCCTAGCTGAACCATGCATCTTCAGTGTCCAGAGCATTGCATGTAGTAGGTGCTCAGTAAGTCTCGGCTTAATGGAGGGATGCCTGGATGAAAGGACACTGGAGGTAGGGTCAAGGGACCCAAATTCTTGCTTTGGCTGGACCACTCACTGGCTGTGTGTCTTAGGACAAATCACTTAACCACTCTGCCCCTCAACAGCATAATCCCCAGAGAAGAAGCATGAGGTAGCAAAGATGACTTGTTAAGCCCTCGTTCACATGTTCTCCTTCACCTAACTGCATGCAACTCAGGGTTAGGGTTAGGGTTTAGGGTTTGTGTTTAATGTTACAGTTTAGGGTTAGGGTTAGGGTTGAGATTAAGGTAAGAGTTTAGTATTACAGCTTAGAGTCAGGGTTAGGGTGAGGGTTAGGGTTTGTGTTTAATGTTACAGCTTAGGGTTAGGGTTAGGGTTACAGCAATGCCCAGGATAGTGTTATGGTTATGGTTAGGGTTCAGGATAGGGTTAGGGCTCTGCCCGGGATAGTGTTAGGGTTAGGGTTAGGGTTATGATTATGGCAATGCCCAGGATAGTGTTAGGATTAGGGTTAGGGTTTAGGGATAGCGTTAGGGTTTAGGGTTAGGGTAAGGGTTAGTGTTAGGGCTCTGCCCAAGATAGGGTTAGGGTTATGCTTATGGTTATGGCAATGCTCAGGATAGTGCTAGCGTAAGGGTTACGGTTTAGGGTTAGGGTTAGGGTTAGGATTATGGCAATACCCAGGATAGTATTACGGTAAGGGTCAGGGTTATGCTTAGGACTAGGGCTAGGTTTAGGGGTTAGGGTTAGGGCACAAGGCTAGGATGAGGGTTAGGGTTAGGATTAGGGCTAGTATTAGCTGAAGTGGAAAAAGTGACTTAGGGTGATGGTGAGGGTGAATGGAGAGGTTGGAGGTGGGAGTGGGAGTGAGGTGAAGGGTTTAGGCATTAGGGTTTAGAGATTAGGGTTAGGATTAGGGTTGGAGGGTTAGGGTTCGGGTGGGGGTGAGGGTCAGAAATGGAAAAGGTGAAATTGCTTAGCAAAAGGTGAATTTGTTTTGCAAAAGATACTTTGCATTGCAAAAGGCGAATTTGAAGTGAAAAAGTGGAATTTGAAGTAGAAAACATAAATTTGTTCTTCAAAAGTCAAATTTGCTGTGCAAAATGTATATTTGCTTTGCAAAAGATGAGTTTGCAGTGAAAAGGTGAATTTACTTTGCAAAAGATGAATTTGCTTTGCAAAAGATAAATTTGAAGTGAAAACGGTGAATTTGAAGTGGAAAACATAAATTTGCTATGAAGGAGATGAAGGGTGTCTGGGGAAGAACGTAGCTGATGTGGGGCCACATTTCCATTCTGCCTAGAGACAGCAGAGCAGGCGTTTGGCTAAGAGGTGAGGAGAGGACTGGAGACAAATCACTTATCCCCTTTCCACACACCTTTTGAGGGGTTATGAGTCAGCGGCTAAGGAGAGACCTGCAGGCACATTCTCCCTCCCTGATTCAGCCCGTTGTGGAGAGCACAGTGGTTGTTGGGTACGTGGCCAGGAAAGACCTGAGCAGAATTCTGTATCTCGGCTCTCGCCAGCCTGTGTGGTTACAGCGGTTCCCTGGCAAAAGGAGAAACACCTGGAGCTGAAGTTTCCATCCCTGCTTCTGCCAGGATGTGATGGGAAAGAGGAAAAGGGCCGGGGCACATGAGGGCCTGTAGAGACCTTGAGATGAATTATGTGTCCCGACTCCAGCCCAGCATCTAATGGGCAGTTGGTGCCTGCGGGAACAGGCGAGGAGAGACCTGGATGGGATGTCTCCGTCCTGGGGCAGGCAGTGTGGGGGGTAGAGAGGGTGCCTGAGATAAGGGTCAGGTGCCAGCCAGTGTTTGAGAACCTGAGCTGATGCCTGGGGTGGGGTGCACAGTGGCAGCTGGAGTCTGTGAGCAGTTTCTCCAGCTGTTTCCAAGTCAGCGCTTCCTCAGGACCAGTTTCCTGGGGAGCGTCCTCCTGGTTCCAGTTGGACCCGTTTTCCTGATCGCCTCCTCTGGACAGGATTCAGGAATGCACTGCTTCCCAACAGACACATTTCAGAATATATATGTATTTATTGACTTTTAGGGAGAGAGGAAGGGAGAGGGGTAGAGACACAGAAGCATCAATGAGAGAGTCATCGATCAGCTGCCTCCTGCACAACCCCAACTGGGATCCAGCCTGCAATTCGGGCGTGTTCCCTGACAGGGAATTGAACTGTGACCTTCTGGTTCATAGGTCAATGCTCAACCATTGAGCCACACCAGCTGGGCCAAATAGATAAATTAGTGGAACAGAATAGAAGGTGCAGTAAGAGACCCAAATCTAAAGATAAATTTTGTCTGATAAACATGCCTCTTCAGTTGGTTAGAATAATGTGCATGAAATAATAAATGGAGTTGGGCCATGAGGCCAGCAGCAGGTCACAGATAAAAGTCCAGCTGCAGCCCTTGTTGTTCAGTGGTTAGAGAGCTGGCCCTGGGTCAAGGGCAGATTCCCGGCCTGGGGGCTGCATGTGGGAGGCAACCAATAGGTGGGCTTCTCTCTGTCTCTCCCTCTCCCTTTCACTTTCTCTCTCTTTTTAAAAAAATATTTTTTTATTGTTTTCAGAGATGAAGGAAGAGGGAGAAAGAGATAGAAACACCCAGGATGCCTGGGTGTTTGAGAGAATCATGGCTCGGCTGCCTCCTGCACGCGCCCCACTGGGGATCAAGCCTGCAACCTGGGCATGTGCCTTTGGCTGGAATTGAACCTGGGACCCTTCAGTCTGCAGGTTGGATGCTCTATCCACTGAGCCACACCAGCTAGGGCTCCCTCCCACTCTCTTAAAAACTCAATGCGAATATCCCCCCAGAGGATTAACAACTAAAAAAAAGGCTCAGCCACAAGGCTTTACCTGACGGGGGCGGGGCCAGGTGGATGAGGGCGGGGCCAGTGGGGTGAGGGCGGGGCGGACTTGAGGCTGCAGCTGGTCTGGGCTCAGGGGCGTGGCCTCCTGTGCGTCCTCAACTGAAGGAGCCGCCCTGAGGTGCGCCTGAGCGGGAGCTGAGGCGAGAGGCGCATTGACCGGAGGAGAGAAAGGGCCCAAGGGGAGCCACACGGGGTTCAGGGAGGAGCAGGCGGCTGCGGGCCTGAGGGAGTGGTGGCCTGGGAGCAGCGTGCGGGTCCTGAGAGGCCGCGGCTCAAGGAGAGACTGAGGCTGAGGCTAAGGCTGAGGTGAGCCACGGAGGACGGAGGAGCGCGGAGGAGAGGTTCCAGGTGGCGAGTGGCGGGGCCACAGGGAGGCGGCTCCCCTTTGCCGCCGGGACTTTATGTCTCAGGAGCCCCGTCCCCTCCTGTGGCTTCCTCTGTGCGGAGCCTCCGCGGGTCCCTGTCCGCAGGCGTCATGGACGTTCTCTCAGGATGGAGATGAGTTTCAGCTGCAGCAACGCGGCCCGGGACTCGGCTGGTCCTGGAGGCGAACAATGTCGCGGCTGTGACCCAGGCCCCGCGGGTCCGGGTTCCTCCAGCTCCTCCTCGTCCTCTGACTCGGGAGGATTAAAGGGGAAACAGGCGCGTGGTTCACGCTGGACGTTTGCAGAGACACTGACTCGGCTCCTGCAGGTGAGGCTTTCGTCACCGTCCGGAGGTGGGAATGGAGGACACAGCTGTGCACCGTGCATGTGGACCTTACACTGGCGGGTGAGCTGAGGAAGAACCTGCAGCTCCTCCTTCCTCCTAAGAGGTTCCCATGGCGACGCCTGGCGTCAGGAGGGAGCGTCAGCCCCATGGCCTTGGCGTCAGACCTTAAGGTGCAAACAGGAGCCTGCGGGCCACCCGCCCGTCCATCGCCCTTTGCTTTTCACATTAACTTGCTTGTAAATTAATGGACCAGCAGAGAAGTGTTAATAAATGACCCAGAACCATCAGTAAATTGTGGAAGATACAGATGTCTCCTTAGATCAGTTGCATCAACACACCTCGTAGAATCGCTGGTTTGGGACACGGGACAAACAGCGGGTCGCAGATGAAAGACGACCAGCAGGACTTTTCCTGGCTCGAGAGGCAGGTGGACATCAGCGAGCCTTTCCTGTGGGACCCCTTTTCATGGGCACGTCCTGCGGCTGAACACCAGCGTCCAGAGCGCCGCCTCCCTGTCAGTCTGCGGAGCTGCCCCGTCCCGTCCTGCAGTCTCTCTGGAGGCAGAGCCCAGGCGCTGAGGCTTGGTCTGTCAGCAACGAATGTTAAAGCTATAAAACGGGGATTCGGCCTGGCCAGTGTAGGTCAGTGGTTAGAGCGTCGGTGCGCATCCTGGAGGGTCACAGGTTTGATTCCCAGTCAAGGGCATGTGTCTGGGTTGCAGGTTTGATCTCCCTCGAGCATGGGAGGCAGCCAATCGATGTGTCTCCTTCACGTGGACGTTTCTCTCTTTCCCCTCCTTCCTCCTCCCTTCCACTCCCTCTGAAAGATCAATGAAGAAAATATCCTTGGGTGAAGATTAACAAAAAAAAGTGTGTGTGTGTGAATTTTACAAGTTACAGAATGAAGACCCAGAGAGGTCTGTTCTGTGTTGAACATAAAATAGCTTGTAAATGTTAGAACCAGGCTCAGGTAAATTTCAGGGACTAAAAGCTTAGGAGCTCCTCTCAGAACTGCTGGGATTGCACACGAAAAAGTGCAAATTATGAAAGAAGCCACTTTGGGCTAAACAATTAGAAAGAACTTCTATTCCCTTTAGACTAAGAGACCAAGCTTGGTGAGCAAAGGAAAGACTTGTGTTGTCACTACAACAGTCTAGCTTATTATTTATAAGCCAGAGGCCCAGTGCACCAAATTCTTGCTGTGTGGGGAGGGTGGTGGTGTCCCTCAGCCCAGCCTGCACCCTCTTGCAATCCGGGACCCCTCGGGTAGGGTCCCTAGACCTGTCTGGTGATCAGGGCCTATCAGGGCTTTTCCTCCCCTGGCTGCAGGCAGCTGGCCCTGCTCCCACCGTTGCCACTGCTTGCCATCTGTGTGTCTGCAGGCAACAGGCATGGGGTGCAATGGCTTGTCTGACCTGGGCCTCCCTTTGTGGAGGGATCACTGGCCAACCCCACACACCTGCCACAGCATCCCTGGCTAGTGGCCTGGACTTACCTCTGTGGGGCAATGGATTAGGGGCCCCCAGATCTATCTCTGTGCAGGGGGATCTCTTTGGGGCGATTGTGGAGCCCCCTTGTATCGATCACCCCACCAGCCAACCAGTGGCCTGGGCCTCCCTCTGTGGGGCGATTGTGGTGCAATGGTGGGGGCCCCCCTGACCAATCACATCGCACCCACCTTGGCTGGCCTTGCGCCAGTGTGTGTCATAGAGTGCTCATCTGGAAGATCATCTGAATGGTTATTCTGTTGTTTGGTTGTTTGGACAATTTGCATATTGTGCTTTTATTATTATAGATTATCCCATGTTTTCCTCCACAACTTTTTTCTTAAAACGAAAATGGCTTTGTTTGTTGCCGTTTACTTAAGTAATGCAGAAAAAAATAAAAGTAATTCTAAATTCTACCCCAAGACTAAAAAAAAAATTGCTATGGTTTTAGGTATATCCCCCTTCAGACATCTATACACACATGCGTGCACGTGCACACACACATACACACTAGCATATTGATTTCGAAGAGGAAGGGAGAGAGAGAAATAGAAACATCAGTGATGAAATAGAATCATGGATCTGCTGCCTCCTGCAGGACCCCCACTGGGGATGGTGCCCACAACCCCAGCATGTGCCCTGGAATCAAACTGACCTCCTGGTTCACAGGTCAATGCTCAACCACAGAGCTACACCGGACAGGCTAGGTTCCTGATACGAATGCAAAACATGTACATTTTCAGCTTTTATGTCTAATGTGTGCATATATGAGTGCACATTTTTCATCGTAAGTTTTGGTTACCATCCAGTTCAAATTATTTTCTAACTTGAATTGTGATGTATTTCGGGGTTATTTAGAAGTGTATTTCATAACTTTTAAATATTAGGAGTTTCTAGGTGCCTTCTGCTCCTGATTTCTAGATTAACTGCAATGACAGCAAGAAACATACTGTATGTAATTTCAGTTCTTTGAAGTTTATTGGAACTTGCCTCATAGCACTGCATGGTCACATCTTAACTAATAAAAGCGTAATATTAAAATTAACCGTTTCTCCAGGACAGGGCAAGCCACGCCCACCAGCCAATCAGAGCTGCTGTATACAAATTAGCCCAGCCAGGATGGTGGAGGCCGCAGCCCCGTGTGCGGCTTCTCCTGGACTGCGGCTTCCGCCATCTTGGGAGCCTCCGTCCTGGGAAGGCATCCGGCGCCTTGGGCCTGCGGATGCCTTCCAGGGCGGGAGCCTGGGAGGGGAGGGGGTGCAGGAACCAGGCGGCGGTCCCCGAGGCCCCTGCCCGGGAGGCCCATGGGGTGGCCAGCGCCGCCTGATCCGCCTCCCAGGCGGAGAAGCCTCGGTGGGGAGCGGGGAGCAGCCGGCGGGACCCCACGGCCCCCTCCTGGGAGTCCAATGGGGTGGCCAGCGCCACCCGATCAGCCTCCCAGGCGGAGAAGCCTCGGTGGGGAGCGGGGAGCAGCCGGCGGGACCCCACGGCCCCCGCCTGGGAGTCCAATGGGGTGGCCAGCGCCACCCAATCAGCCTCCCAGGCGGAGAAGACTCGGCGGGGGGTGGGGGGGGTGGGGAGCAGCCGGCAGGACCCTGCGGCCCCCTCCTGGGAAGCCTATGAGGTGGCCAGCGCCACCCCATTGCTTCCCAGGCAGATGGCCCAGAGGGTCAGTGGGAGCTATGGCCTGAAAACTGCCCTTAGCCCCTCACCCAGGCTTGCCACACCCCCTGGGGTGAGGGTTTCCACTGGGGAGCTTGACCAGTCTGCAAACAGACATTGGCCCCTCACCCAGGCTGGCCAGGCACACCAGCAGGTGGACATCCCCAGAGGGGTCCCAAACTGTGAGAGGGCACAGGCCGGGCTGAGGAAACACCCTCCCCACTGCCCCAGTGCACAAATTTTTGTGCACCGGGCCCCTAGTAAAATATAATTGAAGTGCGCCCCTCTGCTGCCACCTCTTGTGCAAGTTGGGAATAACACCTCCGTGCCTTTCAGCAGAAATTGTTGGGTGCAGTGGGTTCTCTGGACATTGAACACAGTTTGCTGCTCAGGTTGTTGAAGTTTTTTACATCCTTACAGAGGTCCATGTGGGAGGCTCTTGGTTCTGAAAGAGGTATGCACTGTCTCTGAGTGAGAGAGGTGTGTTAAATGTATTATGATTATAAATTTATTATGCTTTTAAAATTATCTAGTTTCCCTTGTAGCTCTGTTCTGTGTACTTTGATTTCATGTTATGAAGTGCTTGTGAATTTGTATCTTCCTGGTAAAAAGAAGTTATTGATATGAAGTGCTCTTCTTTATTTATAGGCATGTTTTTTGCCTTCAGGTCTCGTGTGTTACCATATAATTTTTATTTGGCTTATGTTTGCTTAATATATCGTTTTCCATTCTTTCACTTTTGATCTCTTTGTACCCTTATGTTTTAGGTAGCTTTCAGTTTTTTATACTAGTTATGAGTGAAATGAGTTGATTTTGTTTCAATATTTTTTTCCCATTCAGTTGTTCCAAAACCATATTCCACTGGTCTAAGGAGATATTTTTATTACACCAAACTTCCATATATGTTTTACTCTATTACTGGACTTTGTATTCTATTCCATCAACTTTTCTATTCATGGGATATTACTCAAGTTTTTAAATTACTGTAGCTTTATAACATTTACAATATATTTTTTTATCTGATCAGGATAGCTTTTATTCATTCATTTGCTTTTTCAGAAGTTTTCTTTATTATTTTCAAATATATGTTTATTGATTTCAGTTAGGAAGGGAGAAGGAGAGAGAGATAGAAATATCAATGATGGGAGAGAATCATTGATTGGCTGCCTCCTGCACACACCCCACTGGGGATCGAGCCCACAACCTCGGCATGTGTCCTGATTGGGAATCAAACATGGCTTCCTGGTTCATGGGTCCATGCTCAACCACTGAGTCACACTGGTCGGGCTACCAGGAGTTTCTTGATACTCATATCTTACCTCTTTTCTCCATCCTATACTTTTTGAGATTACATAACGAAAATTAACATGCCACATATCCTGCACTTTTCCCAAATATCACCCATTTCACCCCCACAATCTAAGACTCTGGTTTCCCATTTTCCAACATTTCCTGTTCCTAATATTACCTTACTAGAGGCCCAGTGCATGAAATTCATGCACCGGTGGGATCCCTCGTGGCTGCCTGCTGCCGGCCAGGGCACCTCCCATCACCGGCCCTGCCCCCTGGTTAAACTCCTGGTTGAACTCCCAGTCAAAGGGGCAATTTGCATATTATGCTTTTATTATATCAGACTGTCTTTGGCATTCATTTGTATGTGAGTTTTCCTTGTGCATGTATTAAATGTAGTACATCTCTTATTAATTTAATCATGTTAACTTGGTTATTAGCCTAGCTGTTAGAATTTATAAGGTATGAGGCAAATAATTACTTTTTAAATCTTCCACAGTTTTGAAGAGCCAGCCTTATGAAATTATCGGCTGGGACAAGGCTAACTTCTCACACTGCTGCAGCCAAAAGATCATGGACACCTGCCAGCAAAGGTAAGCATTATGATTACTTTTTCATTCTGTTAGTCTTATGCGTGTGACACTGCAGGGTTTGATAGAATTTTGAAGTTCTGGAATTATTTTTTTCTATTATACATTGACACTGGCATGCTTGGACTTAGAGTGGCATGGGTTCCCTTTAGTGAATCACGGCTTAGTGTGCAACGTGAGGATCTGGTTCAGTTCATGTATCTGGCACCTGGCAACGGAGGTCTGGTGTCTGTCTCCAACTCCAGACTGTGGCTCTGGCATCTTAGTCATAGATCCCTGCTATATGTCCAGGGTCTGTGTATATGTATTCGGGTCAAATATGTATTCGGGTGTGTGTCTGGGGTTTTGGGTCTCTTTGGGGGTAGCATTGTGTCCTAGGTTCTGTGTGGGGTCCAACTGCAGCTATAGATTCGGATTCTGGTGTGTGGAATCTGATCTGACATCGTTTTCTGTCAGTCTCTGGCATCTGTTTTCTGGCTTTTGTGTTGAACAGTATGCTTGAGTCAGGGGAATCGATTTGAGTTTGTGTCCCAGGACTGAGGCGTTCAGGTTTTGGTTTGTGGTTCTCTATAGGGTCCAGGTCCTAGAGTCCAGGGTTTGTGTATGGGATCCTGATTATGGCTCTAGCGTCTAGTGTCTGTCCACTGATGGTCATTGTGTTGAATTCAACACTAATAAGAGTCCCCAAGTTTATAGAATTGAGGAAGGTTATTAAAAAGCTAGGAACACTTCTTGGCAAGTGGAATGGGAAACTGAGACTCCAACAGGGCCTAGTAATTTATAGGCATAACTAATAAATCACAAACACTTATCTCCCATAACCTAGGATGCTTAGGAGCAAATGGGTTACACATTCCAGATCATGTCTGGGCAGACCCACCCTTGGTTCAAATCTCTCCAGTGACATTTTTTAAGGTGAAACTGATCAGAGAATGACCCTGATCACTGTTTATGCTCTTTGTAATGCATCAGCATATCAAAGGACACACCTGAGGAGTTGATGAATATTCTATTGAGATATTCCATTGACCCCTCTCCTAAAATTGTCAGCTTTAAAAACCAGGTAAGCCCTAGATGGTTTGGCTCAGTGGATAGAGCGTCGGCCTGCGAACTGAAGGGTCCTGGGTTTGATTCTGGTCAAGGACATGCACCTCAGTTTCAGGCTCCTCCCTGGCCAAGGCCCTGGTTGGGGCTTGTGTAGGAGGCAACCAATCAATGAGTTTCTCTCACATCGATATTTCCCTCTGTCTTTCCCTCTCTTTTCCACTCTCTCTAAAAAGCAATGAAAAAATATCCTCGGGTGAGGATTAAAAAACAAAACAAAAGGAGAGAAACAAGATGGCGGCATAGGGTAGACACCGCATATGCAGCTGTGAACAACTATTTCAGAAAAACTGCGAAAAGAACACACGGACACCACACGCACCCACAGGACGGCTGGCTGAGTGAAAATCCTACAACCAGAGAAGAGTCTGAGACTCAGAGCAGCAGCAGAAGCAAAGTACAGAGGTACGGAGGCGCGC
>PVJC01050751.1:0-11703 GCA_004026665.1 Murina feae | reverse complement strand
GACCCAACGTCCCAGCAAGGCCGGCTGGACACAGGTTCTGGAGTTTTTTCTCCTATAATTGATACTGTTCCTTGAAGGCCTGGGGTAATTGATACACTGTTCCTTTAAGGCGGCCTTCTAACTACTAACGAAGCCTCCTCTGCTTCACCTCGCAGCGTCTATAATGAAACAATTGTTACTTTTACTGGTTAGGCTGGAGGATTCTATGATTGTTACAATGTTTCAAAAAGCTGTGTTTCGCTAGAGGCAGTTTAATCGGAGCTGAGCTGAGGGGCGCAGCTTCACTTTCGCTCCTGCCTCAATGGAAAGGGCTGTTTACTCAGGTCCGTGAGTGGCGGCCGCCATGTTGGCTGGGCTAATTTGCATACAGCCGCTCTGATTGGCTGGTGGGCGTGGCTTACCCTGTCTCAGAGAAACGGTTAATTTTAATATTTCGCTTTTATTAGTTTAGATATCCCTCCAATAATCTCTGTAAAAAATCCTATGTAATAAAAGTCCAGCGACCATAAGAGTAA
Source organism: Murina feae (assembly GCA_004026665.1). Classification (NCBI taxonomy): domain Eukaryota; kingdom Metazoa; phylum Chordata; class Mammalia; order Chiroptera; family Vespertilionidae; genus Murina; species Murina feae. The sequence goes on along the minus strand of PVJC01050751.1, from coordinate 11,188 downwards.
GGACAGGAACGACTGCTGGACCAGTCACTATGAGGTGCATTCCCCCCCTCTCAGTCCCTCCTTTCCCTCCCGCCCCCACCCTGTGGGCTCTGATCACAGCATGCCGAATGGGGAACCACTGTGAACCCTGGCGGGTGGTGGTGAGGCAGGACTGGCAAGCGGTGGAACTCAGGAGGCAGTAAACCTCTTGGTCCCTCCTCCTGTTCCACAGGCTCCGATTGCAGCATGGTGAATGGGGAACCACAGCGAACCAGGGGGTGGCGGCGGGGTAGGACCCGGGACTGGCAAGCGGGAGGAAGATGGCCCTGATTGAAGGCTAGGCCTAGGGACCCTAACTGCGCACAATTTCATGTGCTGGGACTCTAGTAATAATAATAAAAGAAAGTGTAAAGATTCAAGAGAGGTCAAAGTGGGAAGTGCAGCTGGGCCTAGCATTGAAAACACCAAGTGAGCAAAACTCATCAGGTTAGAAAGTGAGATCGACCTGCACCTGGACCATTCAGCTCCTTAGCCCGGAGCCCTCCATGTCTGGAGCGTGTGAGCCCTGATACTTGAGACAAAGCGCAGGTATGAGTGCAGATGTGCAGGGCAGCCTGAGGGACAACAGAAGCTGGGAACCGGGCAAAGCAACAGACATTTTTGGAAGCTAGGAGGAGGCTATTCAACAGTAGAATTCACAGAAGCCATGACAACAATAGATGATAAAGAAAGTATTTATGAATTATGTATAGACTTAGTGTTTACACTATACAGACAATTGCAGAAGAAAAAAATGTAATCCAGTTCCACCACTCCGAAATAATTGATTGCTCCTTTTACTCTTCAGTGTGTGTGTGTGTGTGTGTGTGTGTGTGTACACTCGCATGTGTGCCAAGAATGCTGTTTTTCTTTTCATTTTTTATTGACAAGGATTTAAAACCTCAGTAATGAAATGTGAGGGTTTCTGGTTTGTGTTCCATCTAGGATTGTTTGCTCATTTGTGGGGACTATGTTTGCACAATGAGGCGGTTACTATAGTTTCCTGTGTGTTTGGTTTGGTGTCGGCTGGAGCCAGGAGGACCTGCCCTGCCAAGGTGAGACTACTACAGGTTGAATTTTAAAGGTGACTTTGCAGATCTTAGGTGGGGTCATGGGTGGGCTCTTCCTTTTATATTTTCACCTAAATATTGAGATCATGAGAACTTGCGGCAGCCCAGGATGTGAGCCTGCACCTCTCACTGTGCGTCCGCACAAGCCTGACACAGGCATTGAAGCTCAGTCTTTCTGCTGGCCAGACCAGGGGTGTCTGGTCAGACCAGGGGTGTCTCGCCAGACCAGGGGTGTCTGGTCAGACCAGGGGTGTCTGGCCAGACCAGGGGTGTCTGGTCAGACCAGGGGTGTCTTGCCAGACCACATGGTTGAGGAGTATAAAGTAAGTGCCAGAAGCCTGCATTCTGGTCTGACCTCTGGGAGTTGTGTTTCCCCATCTGTTGAAGAAGAGATTGGATTTGAGGAAATGAAAGCTCATGCAAACTCCAAGTACTACGATTGTTCTTGGATCTCTGGATCTAGACAAGAGTAAGATGCATATACTTTGCATCTCATGTTAGACCTAGTATCACTGTTAGTCTGCTGAGCTGGAATCCAATGACCATGGAGAAGTAGGCAACCAGGTACCAATTTTTACTGACTCCAGGGTAATGATAACAATGAGAACATAACGGAAAACCAATGTAAGGGAATTCATTAGGCTTGGATTCTGTGAATAAAATATTTTTAATTAAGCAATATGAGACTGACATGACTCAATTTGGCCATATATTGCTCTAATAAACCACAAAAATTAGTCTAATGACATTAAACCCTTTAAGAAAACAACCCAACTAAGAAAGAGTGTATACAACCTAGCAGAAAATCTAGAGTATTCTATGACTAATTTAGTCTTTCAAACAAAAATAGCTACAATGTACTTCCTTGTCGATAGAAAATTAGCTTGGATTTCATAAGTTGTGTCAAATTTAAGATGAATAAATAACCGTATTTTTTGAGATATAATTGACATAAAACATTATATTAATTTCAGTGATACAACATAATGAGAATTGCTTGGCATAGTTTTTAATTTATAATTTCTTAGTGTTCTTGACAATTTATATCAATGTTTTAACTTTCCTTTTTTAAAATTGATGTCAGAGAGGAAGAGAGAGAAAGAGATAAAAACATCAATGATGAGGGAGAATCATTGATCGGCTGCCTCCTTGCACAACCCATACTGGGAATCAAGCCCACAACCTGGGCACATGTCCTGACCGGGAATTGAACCTTAACTTCCTGGTTCATAGGTTGATGCTCAACCACTAACACCAGCTAGGCTTAACTTTTTAAAAATCAGAATAACTTGGGATGCACCAAATAATCAAAGAAGCCACTTAAGTACAGTTGATTAAAAACCTTTTGTTGATATTCTTTGGTAGAATTAAGGGTCTTAGAGTTGCTGAACTGTAATAATATTGTAAAAATAATACATGCATATTTAAAAAATAAAATAAAAATATAAGAGTTTATCATATAGAATGTCTCCCTGATTCCCAGCCATAATCCCCAAGATTTCATAAATTATAAATATAAACATGCACATATATTTTCTTTGTTTTACATGCTCTTATAGATAAATATTTATGCTATTCTTGTATAACTTGCCTTTTTTTTTAACCTAACACCTGTGTCTTTTTTTACATTGTCTGAAACTTTTTAGATTATACCATATTTATTGAATAATCACCAGACAACTTTAGAAACTGAAACTCTTTTAGAATTGTTTTTGGACAACTCTGTACTTAACTAATGCTGAATTTGTGCTTGAAACTTAGGGCAGCTTGTCACTAACTCTTCTTCATTTCAAACTTAAGACTATATAGCACTCAACTGTCATTTTCAGAGCTATTACTCCTCACCTGAGTCAGCAGCTACAAGAGCCCATTATTATTACCTTTTGATGTGAGATAATCTTAACTAATAAAAGCGTAATATTGAAATGAACCATTTCTCTGGGATGGGGTAAGCCATGCCCACCAGCCAATCGGAGCAACTGTATGCAAATTAGTCCAGCCAACATGGAGGCCGCCACTCATGGACCTGAGTAAATGGCAGCTTCCATTGCAGCAGGAGTGAAAGTGAAACTGCCTCCGCTCTGTTATCCTAGCTCAAGCCAAACACATGTTTGTAACAAAATAACAATCATAGAATCCTTGGGAGCTGAAGGAAACAGCAGGCCTGGACTAACCACTAAGTAACGTTGTTTCATTATAGACCCACGAGGTGAAGCAGAGAGGAGGCTTCGTTAGTAGGAGGCCTCGGCTTAAAGGAACAGTGTATCAATTATAGAAGATAAATCCCAGAAACCTGCATCCAGCCAGCCTTGCTGGGACATTGGGTCAATGGGAGCTGTGGGCAACCTGAAAGCCTGAAAGCGCCAATCAGCCCGTCACCCACATTGGCCACAACCCAATGGGGTGAGGGACGTTACTGGGGGGCTTGGCCAGCCTGGAGATGGCCATCAGCCCCTCACCCAGGCTGGTAAGGCATGCCAGCAGGTGGACATCCCCAGAGGGGTCTCAGACTGTGAGAGGGCACAGGCCAGGATGAGGGACCTCCCGAGTACACAGAGCAGCTGCAGGGCTGAACAGCGCAGGACCCAGGACCCATGAGTGGGAAAGAGGCAGCAGGGTTGGCGGCCTGCTTGGCGGCCCCCAGGCCCTTTGTAGGGCACCGGGGAGCAGGAAAGAGGCGGTGGGGGCCAGGGACCTGCTTGGCGGCTCCTCAGGCCCTTTGAGAGGCACCAGGGAGCAGAAAAGAGGCGGCGGCCTGCTTGCCAGCTGCCCAGGCCCTTTGAGGGGCATTGGGGAGCAGGAAAGAGGCGGCGGGGGGTCTTGGCTTGCTTGGCAGCTTCCCAGGCCCTTTGCTGGGCACCGGGGAGCAGGAAAGAGGCAGTGGGGGTCGGGGGCCTGCTTGGTGGCTTCCCAGGCCCTTGGCGGGGCACCGGGGAGTGGGAAAGCAAGGCTGCAGGGGTCGGGGTCCTGCTTGGTGGCTCCCCAGACCCCTTGGCGGCACCGGGGAGTGGGAAAGGAAGGCAGCAGGAGACTGGTGAGTGGGAAAGAGTCGGCGGCCTGCTTGGCGGCTCCCCAGGCCCTTTGGGGGGTACTGGGGAGCGGGAAAGCAAGCTCTTGGGGGCTGGGGGCCTGCTTGGCAGCTCCTCAGGTCCCTTCCGGGGATCAGAGAGCAGGAAAAGGCTGGTCTGACCATGATGCAGGGTTTTCCCTGCTTTCTGGTGGCTGGAGGAAGATAGGCAGTAGGCAAGCTTGGGAGGCAGACAGCACCCAGCCCTGGCCACAGCTCAAAAAAAGAGAACAACATGCAGGGGAGGGCAAGAGTCTGAGAGATCAACATAGAGGGAGTGCCTGCTCCAAGCCTGGGGCATGCCCCCAGGAGGTAGACACACACAGGAGGACTGCTCCGAGCCTCAGATGCGGCTGGGGGCAGGTCCCCAGTGGCGACACACACACACACACACAAACACACACACACACTCACATGCACACACACACAAAAAGCGCCTGGCAGACTGGGGCCATCATAGGACATCCACTGAGGGGTTCCAGACTGTGAGAGGGGGCAATCTGGGTTGAGGGACCCCCCTTCCCCCCCCCCCCGTGCACAAATTTCATGCACCAGGCCCCTAGTTCATAATATAAAACTGTATTTCTCTTTATAATATAGACTACCTTTTCTCTGTCTTTCCTTTTCCAGGCTCCTTGAGACCAACCATTCAATCACAAAACCAGGGCACATGTTTTTAAATTTTTTTTCCTGACAACTTTTTCTTTTCTATCATTCTAACCACTATACTGTACAACTAAACCTTAGATAAAATAATATTGAATTTTATTATTGAAATTCAACTGTAATTAAATAATAAAATGAAAAACCAAACAAACTGGGCAGTCAGATTTAAGAAACTAGTTTTGACCAAAATAGAATCAACTTAGACCTATTTACAAAGGTTTTCTTTTTAAATGTGCATATTAAAATTTTCTATTTTTAAATTCTTTATTATTGAAAGTATTACATATGTCCCTTTTTAAAGAAAGGTTTTCATCATAAATGATATTTCTTCATATCATACAAAAATTAACCAAACAAGTATGTCTGTTTTTATTTTCTGAAATTATACTGGACTTCACAGTTTCCTTTTATAAGAAGAAATCTCAGCTATGTATTTTATTTCTCATTTTGTTGGACTGGATGTCACTTAGCCACATGTGTGAGCATTTATGTAAGATAAATGCTTAGAGCTGGGATCTCTGGGTTAATGGATGTGGGGTACATGTTACCTGTTGGTAGATAATGATAAACCCTCTCCCCCCTAAAATATGAATTGTTTTACATATTACTCAGTATTGGACAGTATTCCTGTTTTCCTCCCCCACTGGAAGTCTTGAGAGTCAGAGAATAAGAAAGGGAAACCATCTGAGTCTAAACACTCTGAGTGATGTGGGGGAAGTGAACACAGACGCCCTTACCAAACTCTTGAGTAATTAAATAAGATTTCACTTTGAGCCCTAGCTGGTTTGGCTCAGTGAATAGAGGGTTGGCCTGAGGACTAAAAGGTCCTGGATTGGATTCTGGTCAAAGTCACATGCCTGGATTGCAGGCTCAATCCTTAGTAGGGGCAAGCAAGAGGCAGCCAATCAATGATTCTCTCTCATCATTGATGTTTCTATCTCTCTCTCTTCCTCTTCCTTCCTCTCTGAAATCAATAAAATATATATTAAAAAAAATTTTTCACTTTGAAACCCAAGGACAAAAGATATGGCCCAATCAAAGTACATGCCACTTCATAGAGTGCATGGCTAAATTTTGGGTGCTTGTTATCTTCAAAGGGTAGTATTGTTAAGGACTATAAATTAATTCAAAATGGATTTGGGGTAATTGTTTTAAATGGCTTTGGAGAAAAACTTTGTCTTTGAGGATGGGCTACAGGAAGGTGATTTTGACACTTCTTAGTGTATCCTTCCACAGTTCTGTTTGGGAAAGTTTATTTTCCAGCATGCCTGGCATGATTTCCAGATCTTTATTATACTGCCTGGCTAATTCCAACATCCACCAGAGCCACTGGAAAAACTTAAAGGATTTTACTTTTGTCAAAATAAGTAAAATAATATAAAAACACAGCATTAAATTAGTACTGTGAAAATATCTTTAAAACCAATCCTTTACTGACTTGTTCATTGCCTGACCCCTCACTTATGGTTGGTTTTTCCAAACAAGTATGATGCTTCTGAGACTGAAGAATTCCACTTTCCATGTTTATTGTCTAAACCCTAATTTTTGTTTGGTTTTGCCAAAACAAGTAAGATGGCTCCTTATACTAGTTCTTTACTGACTTGTTTATTGTCTAACCCCTCACTTATGGTTGATTTTTCCAAAACAAGTATGACGCTTCTGAGGCTGAGGAATTCTACTTTCCATAGCTAATGCCACAGCTGATTGGCAGTGACCTTCTTCCAAATTCTTCTCTTCTATAATAGTACGAAGCCCTTCTACTGTAGTGTGTAGACTTGTCTTGATTTTCTAGAGGCCAGTTAGGCTAAGTAGTTATAACAGTATCTGCTCCCTGGTTCCCTTTCCTTCTAGGATGGAAAGCTTGGGTCTTCAAAGATACGTCAAAGAACACCTTTAGGGCCAAATACACCTTTCCCCCTAGCCAGGCAGGAGGCAACCTCCACAGTCTGAACTCCTAATGCCAAAGAGGATGATGAAAACAGACAGAGCTTGCATTTACCTGAGAAAGAAGACTGCCCTTTAGTGTGTAGAAAACACGTTTGCTTCTGGGGTAGCAGCCAGTATTCAACTATGGAGCACAGGAAGTGTCACATTCCAATAAAGAAGGGCAAATGTGTGCTGAAGGAAGGCTCTTTTTGTCCCAGCTAACAGGTCACATTATTTCTGACAGCTTTTGGAAGAAGCAGGGAGAACTGAAACACGTCAGTGTGTCTTGTGCTGCATAAAAATCTATGGAACTGACATTCCAGAAACTTCCATGCTGAACAGACCATAGAGAGGGTCTGAGAGGGGATGGAAGAACAATGCCTTAGGAAAGATAGAGAGTTCTTCCTAAAGAGATCCAGGTTCTAAAAAGGATTTATTGAGAAATTTTCCCGTCTAGACAGTACCCCAGAGAATTTGAGACTAGTGTTAGTCATGTGATTTTCAGAAAATTAGCTTGACTAAATGTTCGTGAGAATTTGTAATTCAAAGAATCTTGGACTTCATGTTGACAGATGTGGATTCTAACTCCATATTTAATGGTGCATATTTAACCATACATATGTCCTCAAGACCACGGAACTCTTTTTCTGTTTTTGCTCATGAATGGTACCCCTAGTTGTTCATCAACGTTGCCTAAATAGTATAAAAATGAGCATGTCATACCTTCCTAAAGTGAAAAAACAGAATTAATTTATTTTTTAAAAAGTAAAGACCCTCTATCAGAAATTAACATATACAGCAATCAGAAAAATCAATAAGGACATTCTTCAACTCAGTAGCACCATCAGTCAAATGGATTTAATTGACATCTACAAAATAATTAATCTACTAACAGCAAAACACACATTCTTATCTGCTCACTTTAAATAGTCACCAAGATAGACTACATTATTGGGAATAAAACTAACCTTGAAAAATTTAAAAGATTAGAAATCAAACAAGAACTGCTCTCAAACCACAATAGAATTAAACTAAAAATAAATAACATATTGATAGCTGGAAAATTTCTAGTCCTTGGCGGTTAAACAATACATTTCTAAATACCACATAGGGAAAAATGGAACTCTAAAGCAACTTTAAAGATATGTTTAACTAAATGAAAATGAAAATAAAAGTCATCAAAATTTGTGGAATGCAGTGAAATAGTGCTGAGAGGAAATTTATAGTACTGATTGCATGTGTCAGAAAGGAAAATGATCTAAAATTAGTAATGGAAGTTTGCAGCTTAAAAAGAGTAAATTAAATCTAAAGTAAGCAAAAAAAAGGAAATAATAAGAAAAGAAATAATACAGATTAGAGCAAAAATAAAATAGAAAATCAATTAAACCAAAAGCTGGTGCTTTAAAAAGCTCAATGAAATCAATAAGCCACTAGCTAGCCTAAGAAAAAAAGGGAAAGTACACAAATTCCTCATATCAGAAATGAAAAAGGAGAAAATAAAGTATGCTAAGGGAGATAAGCCAGTCAGAGAAAGACAAGTCTCACATGATCTCACTCATATGTGGAATCCAATGAACAAAATAGATCCAGAGACATGGAAGCATGGATCGGACTGATGAATCTCAGAGGGAAAAGGGGGAGCGGGGGTGGGTGGGGAGAGATTAACCAAAGAATGTCTATGCAGATATGCATAGCCCATGGACACAGACAGTAGTGTGGTGAAGGACCTGAGGAGGAGGGACAGTGTGAGGTGGAAGAGGTCAGTGGAGGAAACAAGGGACGTCAGTAATACTTTCAACAATTAAAGTTTAAAATGAAGGATACAGACCCCAGGGACATTTAATGGATAAAATAGTAACTCTGTGCCAACAAACTTGATAACCTGGAAGAACTAGACCAATTTCTTTAAAAAACACAACTGGCTAAAACTCACTAAAGAAGAAATGGAGAATTTGAATAGGTCTATATTTATTAAATAAATTGAATGAATAATCAATAACCTTCTAAAATAGAAAGCACAGGCCCAAATAATTTAACCGGTAAGTTTTACCAGACAACTAAGGAAGAAATTGTATCAATTCTCTATAATCTTCAGTTGATAAAGATGGAGGGAATCCTTCCTCACTCATGAGGCTGGCATTACCCAAGGACCCAAACCAGACATTATAAGAAGAAAAACTACAGACCTCTATATCTCATAAACATAATGTGACCTATGTGTTTCTATATGAAGAAATGATGTAACTGATGAAAGAAATCAAAGAACTAAATAAATGGAAAAATATTCCATGTTCATGGATAAGATTCAAAATTGTCCTGTCAGTTCTTCCCACCTTAGTTTATAGATTCAACATGATCCCAAGCAAAATGCCAGCAATTATTTTGTGGATATTAATAAATTGATTCTAAAGTTCATAAGGAGAGACAAAAGACCAAGAATAGCTAACTCAGTATTGAAGAAACTGTCATGGGACTGACGGGACTCTAGTTCAATATTTACTATAAAGCTATTGAAATCAAGACAGTGTGATGTTGTCCAAAATGCTCAAAGAAATTTGAATAGATGGTCCAGAAATAGACCAATATAAATATAGTCAGTTAATCTTTTGCTGTGAACCTAAAATTATTTTTTAAAATAAAGCCTATTAAATGTTTTTATCATAACAAAAAAATAAAGAAGGGATATTGAATGTTTTTAAAAATAAACAAAACTAATGAAAGGATAGGTGCCATGATTCCTTGCTACAACACCATTGGGATACCATTTTAATTTTGCACCCAGGGCCTCTCATTCCAGCTATGGCATCTCTGTGCCAAATCACCAAAATAAACAAAGCAAAAGAATACTTTTTAAAGTAAAGACACACACAGACACATACTCTACCACCACTATTAACACCAGTAATGAAATAACCAAAATGCTATAATCTGGTTAAAAAATGTAAGTTTTGAAAAAAAAAAAACTGATGTTCACAATAACAATATTTTGGTGTTTTGTTATAAGAAACATTCAATGACAGTAATACCAATTAAAATTATCCTATATAATAAAAAGCTAATATGCAAATCAGTTGAACAGCAGGATGATGGGTCGATATGATCCACACTGACCACCAGGGGGCAGACACTCAACTCAGGAGCTGCCCCCTACTGGTCAGTGCGCTCCCACAGGGGGAGTGCTGCTCAGCGAGATGCTGGGCTCATGACTGGTGAGCGCAGTGGCAGGAGCCTCTCCCACCTCCGCAGCAGTTGGACATCCCCAAGGGCTCCTGGACTGTAAGAGGTCACAGGCCAGGCTCAGTGACAAACCACCCCTCCTCCCCCACCCCTACCCCCCGCCAGTGCATGAATTCCATGTGCTGGACCTCTAGTATTTTTATAAAAATGTATAATTTTCATCTAAGATGTTCAGGGTCAGCCTCAACTGAGGCAATTGTTTTTAGCTGTGAATGCTGCTGTTAAGGCCTCAAGGCTGAGCCACACCACCTTTCCCTGCAAAAAAAGTGGCTACAAATCGGCCGCTTAGGGATTAAATCCAGGCCAAATATTTGTTGGTAGAGGTGTATTGGTGTATTTTGTTCCTGCTGTTTTTCTTGCTTTTTAGTCACATATTTTAGGATGATTGAACTCAAATGTTTTTTGTGTTTTGTTTTTTTATTGATTTCAGAGAGGAAAGGAGAGGGAGAGAGAGATAAAACATCAATGATGAGAATCATTGATTGGCTGCCTCCTGCACACCCCCTTCTGGGTTTTGAGCCCACAACCTGGGCATGTGGCCTTGGCCGGAATCAAACCTGGGACCATTCAGTCCGCAGGCCGATGCTCTACCCACTGAGCCAAACCGAATGTTTTAATATGGAAAATGCACTGTTAATGTGCTTGCTCCATGCCAAGCGCATCTGCGTTTGTAAACCTTGCTCTTCTAAGGTAGGGTGGGCCTCTGTTGCTGGTCCTGCCAGTGTCATCTCATGATCACCAGCTCCTAGTGAGATGCTAAGGACAGTGGGCTTCTGTTTAGTACCTGGCCTGTACGTGCAGCCTCCCTGGAACACAAGGCCATGAGAGGAGGTTGGGGAGCATGAGACCGAGTGCAGCTGCTCTCAGCTATGTTAACCCCTGGTAATCATCCCTGCGGCTTTCGAATGTGCTTCCTCGATTCCTCTTACCAGCTCTTCGTCTTTACTCTCTGACTCTGCTTTCTCATGAGCATTTTGGGGAGAAGCTTTTCTTTGTCTTTTGTCGGGCTGCATTTCTGTCCTGTGTTTTTGTCCCCTGTTCATCTTCTTTTGTTTTTTTTTTGTTTTTTTGTTTTTTTGTTTTTTGTTTTTTTTAATTTTTATTTTTATTGTTCAGATTATTACAGTTGTTCCTCTTTTTCCCCCATAGCTCCCCTCCTCCCAATTCCCACCCCAACCTCTGACCTTGCCCCCCCATTGTCCTC